>BPLR01017659.1:0-111331 GCA_021605095.1 Caerostris extrusa | reverse complement strand
ATAGCATAAGAAATAAATTCTTTGTGAAACTAAAAACTATTATATCTTTATACTTGGTAGGCAAGTTAAAATGGATTGTTATTTTATTGATAGTATTAGAAATATATTATGACGACGACAATATGCAGTGTATATTAAACCTGCATATGGAGATCCTGGAAATAAAAATATTATGACGAAATATAACTTACAAACTATAACGACGAACTTAAAAGCTTTTTAATTCATAGTAACCGCTAGTAGCTGTTACCTGAATGATCATTTTTTATACAAATAAAATGTGTTTAATTTGATATGTTTGGTATGAATGGTTTCGTGTGTAACTGCTTTGATTATCAATGCTTAGAATTGTAGCGTATTCTTTAAAATTTATATGATAAACATATAAAAAATACTGTTTTTACGATAAAATAACCGTAAAATATCTCTGATATGTTGATATTTTTATGAGAAACGATTGGAAATCAAAGCCCTTTGCAATAATTGAAAATGTCAGTGAATTTAAATAAGAGCAAATCTATTCATTACTTATCTGTTAATTGTTACTTTATTATTGCAACTTAAATTTTTGTAAGAAAGTAACTATAAAGTTTTGCTTTCTTTAAATAATTTTTTTAAACTGGTAAAAAAACTAATCCTTATTTTATAATTTTTTTTTCCTTCTTAGCACTTATTATAATGTTTCTAATCAGAGGTGAATTCTGAATTTTCCCAGAAAAGTAAATATTTTCCTAATACGCTATCATCCATAATACTAATATGATACAAATTACTGTCGCTTTCAGAGAAAAAGATTTAGAATATACAGCCAATTTTAAATTATACGCACTTGGAAAAAATGTGTAATTTTTAAAATTTTAACTTAACCAAAAAGTAGTTGCTTTAATGAAGAAATTTGAAATGCAAGCCTTAAATTTAATTCAGAATGAAATTTTTCATGAAATATTACTCTGAAAATATTTTTAAATTTAAACTGAACCATAAAGCTGTCATACTTTCAAACTCCCTTCCCCACAAAAAAAATCAATTGAACCAATATGAAAATTCAATATTGGCTGTTACTCAATAAGGCGATAAAGACTCGATCAAACGGCTCTAATAAAGATAAGAAAATAATGAAAATTATTCAAAGCTTAGCATAAATGAAGAAAATCGAAATGATTTATCACCTTCATTTGAAAGGGATAACAAAAAAAAAAAGTGACGCCGCACCTGATTGATTATTCTAGGCTGTCGCCTGAGTTAAAGAAGCATGAACACAAAAAATGGCTAAACCACCAATATGGAGGAATAATTTACGGATTTTAAATAAAAATAAATGGGACAACTTATTTGGTCTGATTAACTTATGATGAGGTAATAGTTAAGAAATTGCATCGATTAAGCGATAAAATAACATTAAAATATTTCTGATATGTTGATTTTTTTAGAGAGAAGGTTCGAAACCAAAATCCGTTGCAATAATTGAGAACGTCAATGGATTTAAATGAGAGCAAATCTATCCATTACCTTTATTTTCATAAAAATATTATTCAGTCGGACAAATTCTTTAAACAAACTTTGGCGATCATTTATATTAAACTTTTTGTATCAATGATAACCAATTGAAATTATGTTTTCGTTGCATAACTGATTTTCATGCTGTGTATCTAGAATTATTTACCTTCCCCTGTTACTTTGCATTTATAACTGGTTTGTACTAAAATTCTATTTTGTGAATTTAAAAATAATTTTTGAGAAATTACTCATGACCTTCACCCTATTAGAAAAGAGGTCTTTGATTTCCATTGTACTAAATAGAAGTTGGAAACCCAAGGAACTAAAAAAGATTAAGCAGATAATATTATATCGAATGGGAAATAACAATGGACAACATTTTTCTAAATTTTCGTTTCCATTTTCAGGGATTTGTATGTTGTAAATGTTATCTAAATGTATATATGCTGCGATTTTTTAATAAAAGAAAATGTAGCTGTGAAGCTGAAGTGGATCTTTGTAAAATCTAAAAACAGAGAATATTTTCTCTGTTTTTAGATTTTACAATGATGGTCTGAAATGGACTTAAAATAATTTATTAATCAAAACTGACTATTAATAGGCATAATAAGTATTCAAATTTAAAAGGAATACCCATGTATTGTATGTTTTAAAATTTAAACTACATATTTTATGCTGAGTGCATTTCTTGACAACACTGATATTGACAGAAACTCCATCAAATTCATCTTTATCCAGTTTTCTTCAACAAAATACACCCATAAAGAAAAATGGAAGTTTTGATATAATGGGCAGTAATATTTATTTTATTTTATTTTATTTTTTTTTCTAATGCAGCTAGCAAACACTTAGACAGCTTGGTCTTGGGTGCCTTAAATGAGTAACGTCTGTGCCGCTGCACAGACGTTACTCACTTTGCATTACCCAGGGGCGAGTGTAACTTGAAGATAAGCCACGGATGCGAAGTAACAAGCAGTAATATTTATTGATTTATTATAAATTCCCCTTTTTTTTGCATCACATAATATGGCACAGATATATAATTGTTGATTAAATAAAATTTAATGCAAATGTTTGTCAAATATGCTGATTGTACTATTGCCGTAATGTATGGTGCTCTCATCTTTCCACCTCCAGTAATATGATTCTTAAAAATTGACAACTTCTTGTAAAGAATTTAAAATTTTATCATTATTATGCTCATTTAACCCTATTTAAGTGCCTAACCGCATTTTACATACAAACTGTGTGAAATTATAGTACCTCACTTTTATGGCTATTATGATGGAAATTGTTTTAGAAAGATTCTAAGACGAAAAAAATTAACAAAATTTACTAAACAGATTCTAATGTATGATAACTTTATTTTTCGAGTAATATTCTTTTAAAATAACATGCGTCTTAAAAATTGAAGTCGTCTTGTAAAGAATTTAAAATTCGCATCAGGACAATGATCATTTAAATGACCTGCTGCCTAACCCCATTTTACATACAAATGTGTAAAATTACAGTACCTCACTTTTATGACAAAATATGATGGAAATTGTTTTAGAAAATTCTAACACAAAAAACAATCAACAAAATTTAATAAACAGATTCTAAAGAAATTAAATGGGTTTCTTTTCAAAAACATTTGTTTAGAACTAAAGGGAAATTATCTTATAACTATTTGTAAACTAATTTACAACCTGAAATATGATATAAAATTAAGGATACTTTTTTACACGAATGAAAGAAAAGATTTATATAGAAAACCAGAAAATATTTTCTATAAACATATTGAACTATAAGACTTTATATTATAGTGATTATTCCCGACTTTCAGAGTTTCAATTCAAAAAAAATTCATTTTTTAGGTTGAAAATCTGCGTATTCATTTGGAAATTATTTGTTATATATTTGTATACCGAAAGAAACAGTTTCATTGGAAAAAATTCAATAAAATTCATTTTTGATTCTCGTAACTACTTTTGAATTTTGATTCAAATCGTGATTTCTTTTATTATTATTATCAGTCTCTTCCTAACGCGGGGATAAATTCGCATCTCAAGTTACGAGAACTTCAGAGACGGTATATTTTTTAACAACGCAGACAATCTTTTTCCTCCTTCCCTTCTCTCTTAAACCAGTCTTATTCAAATCATTTTTTTTCGTGTCACTGATATTGAAAGCCTCCATCATCCCAATATTGCAAGGGATGCCATTATATCGATATTTGTCAAGTGAAAATGTTGATTCGTGACATTTAACGTTATTTGTGAGTTTCGAAAGTAATTTAAAATGTTTCATGAAAATTTTCCAATATCTACATAAGTTTATGGTTTTGATTTCAATATATCAGAAGATTATGTTGAAATTCAATAAAAATAACAGTTTTTTACGGTTTTTTATTATATTGATCCTTCTGGGAGATGCAAATATCAGGTTTTAAACTTCCTCCTAAAATCTTTTTAACGGGGTTTTTTTTTCCAGGGAAAAAAATCGAAAAAAATGTGATATGGGCATGTTTTAATTCTAGAAGAAATTTCAGATGATAGTTTGTGAAACCTTAACAAAATTATAAGAAAGGAACCAACACAGATGAGGGTTCGTCCAAAATGGCTGTGGCATAACTACAATACCATCAAACTACATCAAACTAAACTACCAAACTACAACATGAGACTAAACTATCAAACTACAACTTGTAAATCTGGATTCTTATCAGATGCTAAGATAGTTTGTCGCAGAATGTCATCAAACAGATACTTGATCATATTCGTATTCGTACCGCTCTACATCACTGCCTGATGGCCAACTGGATAGCGCTCTGGCCTTTGGTACCACAAGCATCAGGTTCGAATCCTGGCATGGATGTTTGTTGGCAGTTCGAAATCCATGTTAAGTTATAGATCCCGATCTAATTAGCCTAATGTGTGCACAAAATGACCATAGAGCGACAGACTAAAGCCAATCTTCTCACTCAGGATTCTGATTGGCTGATGTTCTACGGCGTAGTATCTGGTAGGAATTCAACTAAAAAGAACATCTCAGCTCCAGGTTCATGTGATATGAGTGGTTTAGTAGTAGTTATCTGATTTTTTTCCTTGTTGTCATAGTAATGACAGAAAATTGCATTGAAAAAGATTTGTATGTTGGGTAGATGTTAGACTCTGAATAATATTTTTTATCATTGAACCTTTTGTATGCATTTCCCAAGAGTTTCAATAATTTTTCTTACCAATACTTTCAATGTTGCTCATATTTTGGCAAAAAATGAACATCAATTTTCTTTACAAAATACTTTATTAGCTTACTGTACTTACCTTTATTTCAGTTTTACCTTATTGAATTAAATTCTTTTAGCCTTTTATACAGATGCAATGGTTATTTTCTCACAATATTGAATTTTTAACAAAGGGAAATGTTGATATTATCAAACTAAGATTTTCAAAGTTTCCTTGTTTAGGTGTTGAATTTTTGATATTTATTTTCAATTTTTTATTTCACTATCAAAATTGTTTAATTGTGCGATTTCAGCAATTTTTAATATTCATTACACAGTAAAAATACTTAGAAACGGAGATTAAAAGTCTTTATTCCTTTGTGATCATAGCTCAATTTAAGAAATAAGTGGAAAAAAGATGCCTTTCAATCTGGATATAATAAACGAATTATTAATGATGTAATATGAAGTATTTATTACAGCTCAACAACCGATTATGTGGAAATTTAAGTATCGGGTTTGAAGGGGGGGAACTAACGAATCGATTATTGTTAGTGCTAGTCAAACAAACGCGGTGCAAAAAAATCTTGAAAAAAAGTTCAATAGTTAATAAGAAATTTTTTTCATTGAATTTTCTTTTCATATTATGCTATTTCTGATTTTAATTATAAAAAATTAAAATTGTTTTTATTGTAATTAAAAACCTTCAAAAATACCTTTCTACTTTATTACACTGCTCTGTTTGAAGCCCTCCGATTTGATCACTTGCCAACTTTAGACACAATCTGTGGTCGAATTTAGATTTAATTAGCAAACATGGTATTAAGTATAAAATACAGTTACAATTCTAAATACAAAAATTACACCACATTTCTGATTACTCTACAGTTTCAAATACAAAAATAACACCACATTTCTGATTTCTCTACTTTCAAATAGACACCACAATTCTAATTTCTCTACAGTTTCAAATGACAAATTTCTGAATCTAAATACAAAAGTACCACATTTCTGATTACTCTACAGTTTCAAATACAAAAATTGCACCACATTTCTGATTACTCTACAGTTTCAAATACAAAAATTACACCACATTTCTGATTACTCTACAGTTTCAAATACAAAAAATTACACCACATTTCTGATTACTCTACAGTTCTAAATATAATATTTACATAATTTCTGATTACTCTACAGTTCTAAATATTATTTACATTACATTTCTGATTACTCTGCATTTCTAAATATAAAATTTATTCATAGAAAATAATTTCTTTCCACAATCTTTATTTTTATTTTTATTTATTTGTATTACTGCTTTGTTTCTTCAAACACAACCAAAATAAAATATAGGCAAATGATATTTTATTTTCTATTAAGGTAATTCCCTCTGCCTTTAAATGTTATTTAAAATGTAATATAGATTAAAATTAAAGCGTGTTTTTAAATTTAAAAAAAATTTTTTTTTTTAATTTTGTTTACGGATAGAATAAAAATTTCTTCTGATGAAACTCTGCTTCAATAAAAGCTTTAAAATTTAGTTTATAAAGTTGTAAAAACCAAAAAAATTAATACCTCTTGACACTTTTAAATTCCCTTTAAAGCTGTTAAGTAAGGACGCTTTTCAAATCCCAATAAGTAAAGTTTGAAAGCATGATGTATAGTGGAACCCTGTCTTTTAAGCATCACACCTTTTCAAAGGTCTTTTTGTTTTGTTAAACCTGAATAAACAAAAGGTTACAAACAATTCTATATTTAAAATTGGTAGGAATTAAATCTACTTAAATTTGATTTAAAATTAAATATATGTATATCCATGAGCACTTCGAACACTTTTTGTAGGATTTTCTAATAAGTACCCCGAAAATAAAAATAGTTTTCTATGATTTACCAAACTAAAAACTGACTTTAAAATGTATATTATTTTGAATGAACATAAAACGTTTTACAAAAGGATATAATAAGACTTGGAAGAACAAAAAGGTTAAAAACAATCCTATATTCCTTAATAGTTTCAAGAATTCAATCTATTTAATTTTCATTTAAAATTAAATCTATATATTCATGTCTACTTCATACACTTTGTGTAGGGTTTTCTAATAATAAGCATCCCTGAACATGAAAACAATTTTCCTGTGATTTACAAAACAAAACATTGACTTTAAAATGCATATTGTTTTGAATGAACATTTCGCGAACGTTTCACAAAGTGATATAATAAAGCTTGAATGAACAAAGGGTTAGAAATATCTATATATCTCAAAATTGACTGCAAATCAATATATTTAAATTTGATTTAAAATTAAACTCGTATGTTCATGTATACATCCTGCACTTTGTGTAGGATTTTCTAATAATAAGTGACCCTGAACATGAAAACAGTTTTCCCATGAGTTAACAAACAAAACACTGACTTTAAAATGCATATTGTTTAGAATGAACATAGACCGTTTCACAAACTGATATAATAAAACTTGAATAAACATAAGGTTACAAACAATCTATATTCCTTAAAATTGGCAAGAATTCAATCTATTTAAAATTGATTTAAAATTAAATCTATATACTCATGTCTACTTCTACCCTTTGTATAAGGAATTTTAATAATAATCTCCCCAGCATCAAAACATCTTTCCTGTAATTTACCAAACAAGTAACTGACTTTCAAATGTATATTATTTTGAATGAACATAGAAAGACATACGTTTAACAAAAAGTCATATAGTAAAATTTTAATGAACAAAAAGTTAAAAATATTTATATTCCTTAAAATCAGCTTCAAATCAATCTATATAAATTGGATTTAAAATTAAACCTATATATTCATGTCTATTCATGAAAACCCTGAAAAAGTTTAGGGATTTCTAATAATACACGCCCACTAACATGAAAACAGTTTTCCTATGACTTGTCAAGCAAATCACTGACTTTAAAATGCATAGTTTTCAAATGAACATAGATCATTTCATAAAGAGATATAATAAAAAAACTTAAATGAACAAAAGATTAGAAATATATTTTTTTTTAAAATTGGCTGCAATTCACCCCATTTAAATTTGATTTAAAATTAAACCTGTTTATACATTCTACTTCTACATTTTGTGTGGGTGTTTCTAATAATACCCACACCCAAACATAAAAACTGTTTTCCTATGATTTACCAAGCAACCGACTTAAATGCATTTTCAATATACTTGGGCCATTGCACAAAATGATATAGTAAATAAACCTACGCAAAAAAGTGTCACAATTCAATAACTCTAATCCATCTAATCCCTGCTTTCAAAACAGATGCTCAATTGACGTATTTCGTATTTAGATTGCAAAAAGAAAATTCAATTTTTTTTGCCAATAGGTTGAACACGGAACAGCAATTGCACCGCTATTAACTTCTCCACAACTTGTATTTCATTTTCTTTACTTTTCTAGCTATTTATTTGCAAAATAACGTAGCCTAACAAATCAATTCAGCTCAGATTTTGCAGGCGGTTTCTTGCTTTTATTCTTTAATGGGATTATTGAAGGTTTTTATTTGGTTGATCACCCAATAAATAAATTAACGGTAAAGTCAACTAAAAGGACCCATTCATTCTTTAAATTCTCACTACTTTTTTTCAATGTTTCATGCTGCTTATTTTAATTAAATCTTTGCGTGGAAATTTAAAATTATAAGGTTTTTAATTAATTCATCGCTTATAGGGAATTTAAATAAAGAACCGCTGCATGTGTAAAAAAGTAATCAACTTTTGTGAAAAAGTAAATGACTTTTGAATAAGAATTTTTATACGACTAACAAAGTGCATTTAAAGAGAAATTTTAAAAATTCATTATAAAATAATTATCTGATTAAAATTAAATTGTTAAAAAATCAGCGTTAAATTGCTAACATTAGCGTTTTTCATGTTAAAATATTTATTACGATGACAATCAATACATAAACTGAAAATTTTACGTTATAAAATTTTTTAAACATTAACTTTTTGTGTATGCAATTTAATAATTATGTTCAGATTTTTTTACTATTAACAACGTAAATTACTTTTATCCATCTATTTATTTTATCTTAAACACTTTTACTTGGACGTTAGTAATTTTTAGGATTTTTAAAAAATTATTTTGGAGATTTAAATAATTTTATATAATTCTGAAGGTTGCCCCGAAAAAAAAAAAAACAGTTTGTCAAATTGTTTTTTAGATATAGCATATTTAAAATTTCATTTACATACCTGTAGTTCAAAACATAACAATTTACATTTATACATCCTGCATAATAACAGAACAACGAAAAATAACAAATATTTGAAACTTATTTATAATTTCTATATAGAATTTATATATATATATTTTCGAAAGTGTAGAAGTTATTTCCCTTTACAACAGATCATTGCTCTTTGTAACAGATGTACCCTTTACAACCTTTACTTTTTCTATTAACACACGAATAATACTATTTATTTGCAAGCCTTTAGTGTTTCGTTTTAACTTTGTGATATGAATTGTATACGAACCTAAACATATTTCAGTTAAATATTAATGCGATAATTAATCTATCACTTATTATGGTAAAAAGTTTTACTCTATTATGAAACAACGATAATTCTTAAAATAACACAATTTTAAAATTTTGTTAATAAAAATATATACTAAACTACGTACTCTTACTTTATCAACTTCTAAAGACAACCAGCACTCATAATACTGACTAGGAATGAAAAGAACTCGAAGATTTCTATTTTTAAGAATTTTGATTATTTACACATAAGGATAGATTTTTTTCAATTCCTTCTATTAGCTCATACTCTCCCTATATATATCTTGTTCAAATTTTCAATCGTTCATAAAATACTTTTTATTCATTTACTCAAGTTCAAATACATTTTTTTTAACTGGTAGTGGATGACACTTGATGTTAATACAGTTTTTTTCAAATATTAATTCAGTAATTAAATTTAATTAATTAATTTTAGTTATTTTTAGATTTAAGTTGCCTATACCTACCAATAGATGGCACCTTATAAACTTAAAAAATGAATGAGAATTATTTATAAAGGTCTTTCTGCAATATCGTGAAAAAAAAAGTAGGAATGGATTTAAATTTTTTTTATTACTTGTTTTATACCATGAGATGGTTATTAAATTCCTTCTATTAGCTCCCACTCTCCCTATATATATCTTGTTCAAATTTTCAATCTTTAATAAAACACTTTTTATTCATCCACTCAAGTTCAAATACATTTTTTTTTTAACTTGTAGTGGATGACACTTAATGTTAATACAGTTTTTTTCAAATATTAATTCATTAATTAAATTTAGTTTTTTTTAGATTTAAGTTGCATGTATCTACCAATAGAGGGCGCCAGATAAACTTAAAAAAAATGAATGAAAATTATTTATAAAGGACTTCCTGCAATATAGTGAGAAAAAAAAGGAATTGACTTTAAAAAAAAAAATTTATATTACTTGTTATATTTCGGCTTTCACAGAAAGGTTGATTATAATATCTATTATTTTTGTTAAGTGTAATTTAATGAAGAAAATTACAATTATCGGATAAATTCTCAATCAAATGTTATTGATATTCAACAGAAAACATAAAATACATAATAACATTTACATAAAATAGCAAACGAACACTATAAACAGCATTTATAGTAGTTATAATTTAGTCTATAGTTATAATTAGACATGTGTAACTTGAAGATATGCTACGGACGCGAGTAACAATACACCCACAACGCTCTACAGTCAAATGGGAGTGGGATCTACGGTTTAAAGGGGATTCGAACCACTACAAACATCTATGGCACCGCCGGTACTCGAATCCGAAATCTGTGGCAGCGGGCACCAGAGCGCTAGTTACTCGGCCATCAGGCCCCTGAAATTGTAAAATTACTTTATGGGCACCCTATATAATATTATCATTTATAAATTATATGTATTTCTAAAGAATTAACCACTACAATTTTGTATTTCTGTTTCAAATTTAAGCAGATTCCGGTTGATGTGTTGTTGGAAAATCAAAAAGAAGTAACAGAGGAATAATGAATTTAACCATTCATTGAAGAAACGTTGTAGCAATAAAACTAAACTATGTGATAAATATTGAACACTTAAGTATAACCTTATTGTAGTTTTTGTAAAAAAATCTATGAAAAAAAACTGAACGTCAGTCATTAACGTAAAAGACGTGAAATTAAAAATTAAGAGTAATTATGAAACTTCTATAAAACAATAAACTGTTTAAAATAGAATCTCACAAATAATTTCGTGCCAAAAATAAATTTCTGAACGAATATAGAGTACGAGCCAAATTTTAATGTTCAAATGCGTTTTATTGTAATTGTATTATTAATAAATTTCAAGTAATTCAATAAATTTACATTTATGTGTTAATGATTTTAGTTAATTTAAATAAAATTTTAGAAATTTTGAACAAATAAGTATTCAGCAATTTTGTAAGAAATTCTGTATTTAGAAAATTTTTATAGCTTCCTGAAATTCAATACAGCATTATGTCTTCTAAACACTAATAAACAATTTCTCCTTAATAAGAAAGAAAACTTATAGAACCCCAATTTATCTTTCAATAGAGTTTTATTTCTAAGAAACAGGAGAATAACCACGTTTCTGTCTGAATAAAAGATCTATTGACCTAAGAAAATCTAACGAAATCTCTTGCTATCATAATTATATATACAAATATTTCCAAAATACGATTTTTCATATTGAAAAATCAAATATATTTTATTGTAATTGTATACAATTGAATTTCAAATAACTGAATGAACTGGCATTTATGTGATAATTTTTTTTTTTGATCATTTAAAATATAACTTTAGAAATTTGAGCAATTATTCTGCAATTTTGGAAGAAATGCTGCATTTACATATTGTTGTATTTTATATACCTCAGTATGGCATTATCTTTTCTAAACGTCAATAAATAATTTCGTTTTATTAAGAGAGAAAATCTATAGTACACCAATTTATCTGCAAATATCCTTTTTCAATTCCTTCTATTAGCTCACATTCTCCCTAATTATATATATATATATATATATATATATATATATATATATATATATATATATATATATATATATATATATATATATATAGTTCAAATTTTCAATCGTTAATAAAATACTTTTTTATTCATCCACTCTAGTTCAAATACATTTTTTTTGAACTTGTAGTGGATGACACTTGATGCTAATTCAGTTTTTCCAAATATTAATTCAGTAATTAAATTTAATTAATTAATTTAATTTTTTTTTTTTAGATTTAAGTTCCATATATCTACCAATAGATGGCGCCAAATAAATTTTTAAAAAATGAATGAAAATTATTTATAAAGGACTTTCTGCAATATAGTGAAAAAAAGTAGGAATTGACTTTAAAATTTTTTTTTTTATATTACTTGTTATTTCTTAGAAACATGAGAAGAACCCAGTTTCTGTCTGAAAGAAAGATACTTACACCTTAGATAATTTTACAAATTCTCTAACTATTTTCTTTACTTTTACAAATCTTCGCAGAATATAATTTTCCATACTGGAAAATCTATTTTTAGAAAAAAGGGTGTAACTGTATAAGCATACAAATCCTTTGTGCTTTTGAAGAGTAAATAATTTTAAAATAAAACTCTCTCTCACATATCTCAAATATTTAAAAATTTACTTATTCAATAAAATGTTTAACTTTGTGGATTAGTATTTTCAATAGCAAGGTAATGCATAAATCTGAAAAATACAAAACAAAGAAAAAGCACACAAAAGAGTTCAACAAAGTTGACCGAAGTCTCTAAGAAGTTAGAAGTTCTCTAGCTTGCCAGTATCTAGCGTCTCGGATTCTCCATGAAGTGCCAAGCAACGATGGAAATGAGCTCGATTCATTAGTTCTGCCAAATCACAAAGAATGCAGTTTGGTTCTTCAAAAATCCCAATGCGATGTAGATGTTCATTAAATCAGTTCTTTTTTTTATTGAGACAAGCCACCAGCATTCCAATGCAATACATGCAAGCCAACCGGACGACGGTTAGGATAGCTCATACCGAAAACTGTGGACCACTTAGCTGTATAGAACGTTGCCCAGGAGGTAGGTCTACATTGCACCCCTTAACTTTGATGATATATGGTGAAATAAAAATACCCAAAGCAAAACACTATTTAAAATGTAAAATAATTTTAGTTCACTCAAGAGAAGTTAAAGAATTGAATTAAAAAATTATTCTTGCAAAATAAAACTTCTGTAGCGTTCATACTTGACCTTCATGCTTTCATGCTTATAATAAAGATTATTTACAATATTTTGATACATCATTATTTTTGAAAATATTAGTGATTTTAATAATGAAATCATTTTACCAAAATTAAATATTTTTGATGATTATAACAAAAAATATTTATTATATTTCTACAAGAATTAAATTCGTCATACTCTTACAAATAATAGCCCATTGTTTTCGTACAAAGGAAGAAGTTTTTGATTAATTTTGCTTTTCAAAGCTTCTTCACTCATAATATAGCTAAAACAAAAAATTGAAACGAATTTATTTGCATCATTGTAAAAGGGCCTCGGTACTAGAGACGATAGAAAAACGTTCAAATTTTAAAAGTTCAAATATTTTACTTCATTTTATGGAATTAGTTGAAAGGATATCTAGTTAAAGACCACGTTTTGATATTCTGGTCAACTTTGGGAGTTTGAAAATTGATATTTCAAATGGAAGAAAATGTCTTCTTTTCTTCGAATTTCATATTTTTAAATTTTTTTAAAAATATACAAATTTTCTGTTTACACATTAGAAAATATACTTTTATTACTTAGTAAATATTTTTATACATTCCTTCGAGATTTGAAACAATTTCATTGGAATTACAAAACTTGAGAAAAATCAATAATTTACTATTATTAATTCAAAAATTAATAAGCTATGAAATCTTACATTAAGAAAATTCGAAATTATTGAATTTCTCACAATGCATTACTAAGCTTTTCATGTAGCTTAATCATTCCTAATTACAAATTAAACATACATGTGTGAGAAAAAAGTACATAGAATATCATTAAACGATATTGAGTAGTTTTGATATGAAATTATTTAATATACACAGAAAATATAATTATGGCAATAAAAGTAACATAAATTAGAATTTGATGATTTAAAAATAAGATAATTAGGATAAAGTTATTTCTTAATGTGCCAAAAATAAGTTTCTGTTAATTCAAATTAAGATTTCACACGAAAAGTTAACATAAAGAAAATTTCCCATAGCTTATGCTATTCATCCTGAACGATATAAAAACATATCAAAATTTTTCGAAAAAGACAATTTTTAATTTTTTTAACATGAGAAAACTTAATAAGTCAAGAAAAAAATTTAATTACTTATGTCAAGTTGAAGTTGGTGTATTCTATCCACCTTTCGTTAATGAGATACCCTTGTCAGGGGCTTAATAGGAAGTGGAGCAGATTACAGCTTAAAATAAAGCACCAAAAAAGTATTTTTGTACAGATAGCAGTCAAAAACCAATACTTTTCTTCCTTCTTTGCAAGAGCAGGTCTTCTCAAACAAGCAGTAACCTAAAATAAAATGTTTTTCGACGCTACAATATTATTCATAAGAGGGAAGAACTAATCGATTTCCAGATATTCGTGCAAATGTTGACTCCCATCAGTTTGAAGCCGAAATGATAAATATGTCAGGGCCTGAAATGATAAATATCATAATATGCGCCAAATTTCCCTCTTCGTACATTCAGAAAGTAGGGGATCAATCTAAGTGTTTTTTACTCTTCCAGTTTCAGAAGCGGAACGTTCCCCTTCTCACGCTACCTGCTATCAGATTCACGGTGCGGAGATACTATAGTCATTCGTCTTTCACTCAAAAATGGTTCGGCAAACAAAACTCGCCTACTCCAGTTTCCATAAAATTGTTTCACTCGCACGAAATTTACAAAAGACAGAGAAAAAAAGGTTTCCTTTTGCCATAGCAAATAATTTTTGATAACTGCAGATAAGAGGGTGGTTTTCCAAAGCACAAATGTGTATATAAAAGCTCGTTGAAGTAAAATAAAGGATTACCAGCACCAGTCAGCATTTAAATTCCTAAATAGTCAATTTTATAATTCATAAATTGTTTTCTAGTTACAGTAGCGTGAGTTACAACCCTTCATAGTTACCATACTTTTTATAAAAATTTTTCTTTTCATTATTTTCTAGAACATGTTGTAGAACAAAGAAGAACTTATCAAGATTTACTTCTTTTCCAAAACAATTACGATCCTTTTTACTAGAAATTTCTCTTAATTCTTTGCTATATTGAAGAAAAAAAAAAAAAAAGAGAACTTAGCGATCAAGATTTTCTGCATTTCTAAAATAATCACTTTATACTTTCATGTACTTTTACAAGAAATTTCTGTTAATTCTTTTCTAGAACATATTGTAAAAAAGGAGATCTTGATGATCAAGATTTGCATCATTTCCAAAACAGTTATGATACTTTTTACTAGAAATTTCTCTTAAGTCTTTGCTATAATATATTGTAGAAAAAAAGAGAACTTAGTGATCAGGATTTGCTTCATTTCTAAAATAATTATGATACTTTTTGTTAGAGGACAAAACTCACCTACTCCAGTTTCAAAGGAAACATAAAATTGTTTCATTCTCACGAAATTTACAAACGAAAAAAAAAAAAATGTTTGATTCTGCCGTAGCAAATAATTTTAGATAACTGCAGATAAGAGGGTGGTTTTCTAAAGCATAAATGTGTATAGAAAAGCTCGTTGAAGTAAAATAAAGGATTGCCAGTCCCAGTCAGCATTTAAACGTGTTTTATAATGCACAAATAGTCTTCTAAGTACATTAGCGTGAGTCGCAACCATTCCCAGTTGCCATTCCTTTTATTAAATTTTGTTTTTATACTTTTCTAGAACATGTTGTAGAAGAAAGGAGAACTTATCAAGATTTGCTTTGTTTCCAAAACAATTACGATACTTTTACTAGGAATTTCTCTTAATTCTTTGTAAATTTCGTGAAAAAAGGAGAACTTCGCGATCAATATTTTCTTCATTTTCAAAATAATCACTGTACTTAATACTTTCATATACTTTTTCAAGAAATTTCTCTAAATTCTTTGCTAGAACATATTGTAGAAAAAGTAGAATTTAGTGACAAAGACTTGCTTCATTTCCAAAACAATTATGATACTTTTTACTAGAAATTTCTCTTAATTCTTTGCTATAATATATTGTAGAAAAGGGAGAGAACTTAGTGATCAGAATTTGCTTCATTTCCAAAATAATTACGGTGATTTTTACTAGAAATTCCCCTTAATTCGTTGCTAGAAAAGGGGAACTTGGTGATTAAGACTTGCTTAGTTTCCAAAACAGTTATGATACATTTTATTAGAAATTTCTTTTTAATTCTTTGTTAGAATATATTGTTGATAAAGAGAGAACTTAGTGATCAAAACTTGCTTCATTTCCAAAATAATTATACTTTTTCTAGAAATTTCTCTTAATTCTTTGCTAGAATATATTGCAAAAAAGGAGAACTTGGCGATAAAAACTCGCTTCATTTCCATAACAGAAGAGATTTAGAAGAAAGGGGTGAAATGAATAAGACAAAAAAGGGAGAAAAAAATAATATAGAAGAAAAGGGAATAAAAACTTAAGCCTTTTAAAAATATAGACCGAGGCAGTCAACGGTTCGTTAAAGCCAAATAGGAAATTTGTGAATATTCTGTTAAAATTGTTTTAAGTAATTTTTTCTTAATTTTTTATATTTATTTACTAGCATATAAAAGTTTATGTAAATTGATATATTTTTATTTATTTTAGAATTAGAAACTAAATTTATAAAAAAACTAGAACAGAAATTAAACAAATCAGATTTTCAAAAGTCTTCGACTAACGTCAGAATCACTTTGCGAATGATAAATTGGAGATTTGTAATGTTATTCGTGGATTACTCGTAAATATTTCAAATTCCCAAATCATAAAGTTTTTTGAATTAGCTAAATTTAAATTATATCTACATCTCAGTTATATCTGTATAGAGTCATAATATTTAATTTTAAAAAAAAGACACATTTAAAATAAACTGTAGTCGTCGTCGTCATTTGTTTGTGCAGCTGGATCTGGGTGTGGTCGAGTTCAAGAACACATAGCTTTATTTATATGCGCACAAACTCCACATACACATACAATTTAATATAGACAATATTTAACTCATTTAAATCATTTAATTATACATTTGTGGAAAGATTCCACTTCTAGCTCTCAGTGCCAGTTGCGCCGGTATCGCTGTAAGTCCTCTCTGGCGAGAGTCTCGATGCCTACTAAAAGTTTCTTCTAAACGCCGCAAGGGGCGCTCTTGCAGTGCGTAGGAGGAAGCGTGGTTGCGTAGGTGGAACCACGGTTACAAAACTAAATTATTTGTAAGGAAATATCTGTCTTCATG
Organism: Caerostris extrusa; assembly: GCA_021605095.1. Lineage (NCBI taxonomy): Eukaryota > Metazoa > Arthropoda > Arachnida > Araneae > Araneidae > Caerostris > Caerostris extrusa. The sequence continues at coordinate 94,163 of BPLR01017659.1, read as the reverse complement.
TTTGTTGCAAAGTTTTCATTTATATTGAGAAATAAATAACCTTTATAATACATGAAACAGTCAGCAAAATATTGTAGCTTTGTTACCCTTAACTATTTTAAGTTTTATATAAATTACCAGTTGCTATTGGCTTATTGATTGTTACTGTATTATATGCATTTGTTTGATTAATATAAAGCGCTAAATGATTTTACCGATTGGTTATTTTTATAATTCGTTTTTATCAGTCAATACTTAAAATTTTAATCTTTCATTTTCAATAAGATGTGGAATTATTCACAAACTGACTACAGTTATTAATAAATATGTGTAGAAATAATACCTTTCGCAGTGTAAAGGCCAATTAAACATCGTCATTTTCTTATTTATTTTTCTTTTAAGTAATTATGTTGAAAAGGGAAAAATATCAGATCATTAATATTTTAACTCTTTTATGCTCATATCAAATTGACGTTAATTAATTTTAAAATGACATTTAATAAAATGCTAAAATGTAGCAAATAAACATAGCAATTTTTTGATCAATTAATTAAAGTAATTATGTTTCATCAAAAGCGAAAATTCAAATTCCTAAGCTGTTTCAAAGGAATTCTTTAATTATTGACTGCGGCTATTGAAATCTAAATAATTTTAATAATGTTTCAGAACGACTTAAGAGGGATATGATAAAATTGAATTTTTAATGTAAAAAGGAAACTTGCATGTATCTCATATTTTGTATATTATAAACGAGATCTCAATTACAAGAAAAGTATTATCTAAATTTCAAAAATACTTAACATATACAGGGTGATTATAATTAAAGTCTCACTTTCAAAATGCTGTAAAAAAGCCCCTTCATCACAATGAGTTCAAATTTGAACTGAAGATACTTGAAGAAGGGGGAAATGGTATGGCATCTCAAAAGGTTCCAAAGTGTATTAATAGATGGCGCTATAAGCGGCATAAAGAAAATGAATTCGGCTGCCAGTGATATTTTGAATTGAAATGCCAACGTATTTGGCATGAGTTGCACATTAAACCAACTGCAGCGTTCAATGTGCTTGATGTTTTCGGCTTTTGAAAGACCATCCACCACGGCAAGGTCATACCCAATTGTATGTAAGAAATCGGTTGAACTTGTTTTGGAACTGTTTTTGATGCCATTCCGTTTTCCCCTTTTTCAACTATCTTCAGTTCAAATTTGAACTCAACGTGACGAGTGGTTCTTTTTACACCATTTTGAAAGTGGGACTTAAAGATTATCTACAGAGTGGTTATAATTAAAGAGAATGATTGATAATAATAATTTACTTGTAAATGTATTGCTAGTCTCCATCATTCTTGATAAAAATTTCCCTGAACAGAAACTGCTTATAAATTCATGCCAACCTAGAATTCCTAATGCATCACTACATTATTAAGCAACTTATACAGATTGTTATAGATAGATCACGAACTTTTCAACTTTAGTACGAAGTTTGAGTTAATTACTATAACTATCTTACAATGCAGCTATCGGTTTTTTTTTTTTTTGACATCATACAAACTACACATCATCGGTGAAATATTAAAGAAATAATATTCTCATGAATATTATGTCAGGAGAAATATTCAGTATTCTGTCAGTACACAAGTATATATAAATAAATCAATGAACAGCTATCACATTTATTTGACATCATACAAACGACACATCAGCGATGAAGTATTAAAAAATATTATGCTTCATAAATAATATGTCAGAGGAAATATTTAGTATTATGTAAATATATATGTCAAAAACACAATATTTTTATAGGACTTATTATTAATGCGAACACAACACATCTTTAAAGAAATTCTTTATATATATATAATTTTATTATACATAGGCACAGAAATATAATTCATGTATGAAATCATGAATTTTCTTGGAAAAAAACAATGCATTTAGAATATTGTGAAGCTTTTGCTATTTTATGATATTTATGCTGAATTAAATGTAATTATTTTGAATTACTTGACATATATAAAAACAAATAGAATAAATATTAACATATTTTTGCATAATTACCTTAAATTCTATATGATTTGTTCAAAGTGATATATATTTTAATAAGTAGCGCATGATGAACCAAATAATCGAAAATAATTTTCATAAACCACGGATAAAAAAAAATTAATACGAAATTATTACCTTATTTACAAACAATATAAACTGAAAATAAATTTTTCAAAATGAAATGCTGAATTAAATGTAAGTATTTCGAATTGTTTGAGATATATAAAGACAAATCGAATAAATATTAACATTCTTTGGATAATCACTTTAAATTCTCTATGATTTCTTGACAATAATATATATTTTAATAAATAAAGCAGGATGAACCAAATAATCAAAAATTATTTTTGTATAACCGTAGATAAAACAATAAAAATCAATTAAAATTATTGCCATATTTTCAAAAAATATAAACTTAAAATAACTTTTCCAAATGAAATGCTGAATTAAATGCAAGTATTTTGAATTGCTTGACATATATAAAAACAAATTGAATAAATATTAACATTTTTGGATAAATAATTTATTCACAGTAATACGTATTTTAATAAGTAAAGCATGAAGTACCAAATAATCAAAAATGAATTTTGTAAACCATAGATAAAACAATTAAAAATCAATTGAAATTATTGCCTTGTTTTCAGACAGTATACACTGAAAATAACTTTTCAAATGAAATATGTAGTTATTCAGGTTTTGGCATTATTCCTTAATACATTTAATACCAATATATATATATATATATATATATATATATATATATATATATATATATATATAGGTTAGACTTAATGGATTACTACACCTTTTGAGGAACATATAATTAATATAGATTGTAGATTTACATTCTTTAATGACGTATGGCAATATTTTAAATATAATAAAAAGACCCTTTTTGAGATTGAGAATATTAAACAATTAAGCAATGTTTGGAAATTTGTAATACTGAGTAGCAACTGAAAATATTAACAACAGCGTTAAAAATTATTTATTAATCACACAACACAATTTATCAATTTCCTTCTATACGTTTGAATTTAAGAGTACATAACTATGTTATTAACTCAACCTTTTACGTAGTAAAAAAATTTGTCTGAGCGAGAATTTAATATTTCATGTTGTTTTTTCAAATCTCTTGACAGTAACTTTGTTCTACATACATAATTGAATTAAAGCTACTGTTGTTAGGTGCCTGTTCCGTTACAATCAGGAGAGATACCTGAATAGTTATTAAAAATAATAATTTATCGTCTTTCTAAAAAAGAGTTTATTAAAAGTTAAATACTAATTTTCTTATGACAAAAAGGTTTAAATAATTATTAAAAATGGCTATAAAATCTTAATTATAAGACCAATTTCGTACAATTTTCTTGATTTATTTAATTGACAGAATATTGGAAATTTTTCTCGCACATTATTGATATTAAAACTTTTAGAAACAAATCCTTGATTCATTAAATGCATCCAGGTGTTTTTCTAAATGTTTTCTGAAATTCAAATTCATAATACATTGAAATTCAAAGAACATTCAACTGGAACACAAATTTTCAAAGTAAAACTTTTTGCCACTAGTTATAACGCATTATCTTCAACGTTAAACATATTAATTACTATCTCAATCTTAAAATTATTAAAGATCTCTTCATGATAAAATAATCTTTCTAAACATTTTATATTTAACATTTTATTCAAAAAATGTTATTACAGAAGACAAAAGTACTTTATTGAAGGGGACTATAATAATTTTTTCTGTAATAAAAAAGATCTAAAATTTCTATTTGACAATTCTTTTTTAAATTGGTTACGCAAGATAATTGCTAACCAGTATTCAGAACATTCATATGAACATTTTATTTAACGAACATCATCAATAACTATACATACATATTAATGTTTAACGAGAATACACGCGTGCGAATGTTTAACGAGAATACACGCGTGCGAATGTTTAACGAGAATACACGCGTGCGAATGTTTAACGAGAATACACGCGTGCGAATGTTTAACGAGAATACACGCGTGCGAATGTTTAACGAGAATACACGCGTGCGAATGTTTAACGAGAATACACGCGTGCGAATGTTTAACGAGAATACACGCGTGCGAATGTTTAACGAGAATACACGCGTGCGAATGTTTAACGAGAATACACGCGTGCGAATGTTTAACGGCAATACACGCGTGCGAATGTTTAACGGCAATACACGCGTGCGAATGTTTAACGGCAATACACGCGTGCGAATGTTTAACGGCAATACACACGTGCGAATGTTTAACGACAATACACGCGTGCGAATGTTTAACGACAATACACGCGTGCGAATGTTTAACGAGAATACACGCGTGCGAATGTTTAACGAGAATACACGCGTGCGAATGTTTAACGACAATACATACGTATTTCTTAATAATAATTTAACGACTATACATACGTATTTTTAATAATAATTTAACGACTATACATACGTACTTTTAATAATAATTTAACGACTATACATATGTGTTAATTATCGGCAAAGTTAAAAATTATTTATTACTCATACAATGCAATTCCTTCTAAACTTTTAACTTAAGAGTGCATAATTATGTCATTAACTCAACCTTTTAGGTAGTTAAAAATTTGCAAAAAGAGAGCATTTAGTATTTCACGATTTTTTTTCAAATTTCATCTTGCTCAACTTTTTGTTTTTATGTACATAATTGAATTAAAGCTATTCTAGCATTACATTAAAATATTGTACGTATGCATTTATGTCTCTACTTATATTCATGTTTCAAAATAGTTTTTCGGCTATTAAAGTGTATACGAAATCGATTGATATCGAAAGATTTTTCAGATTTGTTAATATTTGGAATTAATTTAAAATTTTAATTAGATCTATAAATATTAATAAAAACTTTACAAACACTTATTCCTGTAATTAGTTTTCACTGTCTCAAGCCTATTCGTGTTAAAAAGACCGTTTTACAGTTGAGATACATGATAATGTGAAATTTCACAGAAGATCTGTCTAATCTGCGATTCACTATAATATCGAAATTATTTTAAAACATTGAGAATTTTGTGTGATTGCTCAATTAATTTTTAATTATACATTCATAAAAATAATAACACTTTTGAAGTGTATAATTTATTTAAAAATCAAATTGTATGATAATTTTTTAATTTTTGAGATATGCTTTACTTCACTGATTAAAATTTCTTGATAAGCTCAATGATTTAAAACTGAATTTAAACTGAAAGGTTCGTGTTCGTGTTCGTGTTCGTGTGGTGTTTGTGCAAATAAAGAATGTCTTCTCAAACCTGTGCCTAAAATCTCAAACCAACCACACCCAGTTACAATCCAGCTGCACAACCCGCACAATATGAATACAACCTCTTTAATATGAATGCGGAGGAATCAAAAAGTTACTCAGCTGGAGAAATAGTTCACAAAAATAGATATTATAAAAAATTATTTTTAGAAAATGCTGATTTACCGCTCTAAAATCGCCAAATAGTTAATCGCCGCTCTAAATCAATTCTCCCCCCCCTTTTCTGCCTTGAGTGAATGTTTATAATTATTTGCACCGTTTCATTCAGAGTAATATGTGCATTAAGCATATTAAAGCTCGATTAATTTATTTTGCATTCTAGATTAAGATTACACAAACATTAGCCGCATCCCCTACTGACACATTGAGAGGAAAAACATCGACCAATCTCAGGCACGGCGCGTTGACTTGTGATTGGTCGACGCTTCATGCCTAACTGCTCAACGGCTTGATGTGAATACGCTTTAGTATGTGATGAGAGAAGAATTAAACAATAGATTTTGATCAATTTAGCTCAAGAATGCCATAAGCAAAGCCCATCATATCATGTAAAAACAGTGTTGTCATTCGTAAGTGAAAATATATTCATTGTAAAATTCAAACGAAATAAAACTTTCATTTCTAAGTTAAAAATTCTTTTAAAAAAATTTCGAAACGAAGTAATGACAGAAAGTTGTTTTTTATGTTAGCAGTAAAGAAATCTGTAGAAATGGCCATAACTAAATTTAAAATGGTCTAATAATATTAAGTCTGGGTTTTTTTTTTTTTTTTTTTTTTTTTTGCAATGGATAGGGACTACATAAAACCCGGTTTGAGTGTATTCTTTAATTGTTCAAAAATCTCACAAAAGAAACATCTCATCAAATTAGACCTCACAAAAATAAATAAGGTAAAATAAATAAGCTAAAGCAATATAGACACAGTCTGTTTTATATATGAAATCTCAGGGTTTAAATACCGATCCTAACTCTCCTATCATTCTACGAATCACTTAAGACAGAAATATTTACAGAAAATCGATTGCTAGAATCTTACATACCGACAAGAATAATTTCAGAGATCTACACGAAAGTAAAAGGAAATATTTTGAAGTTGTGCAAGTAAACATGATAAAAAAGGAGATGAAAAGAAGACAGAAATAATTTAACATAATAAAACGAAATCTAACACAGTAAAGAAATCTGTAGAAATGGACACGATAAAATAATTAAATTAAATAACTAAATTTAAAAATTATCTAATATTGTTAAATCTGTTTTTCTGCAATGGATAGAGAAGGCACAAAATCCGATTTTAGTGTATTCTTTAATTTTCTTACGTTTTTATACTTTTTATTCATATGTCTTTTGGTGGATAAATTTTTGCATTGACCAGCTCACACAGGAAAAAATTGTACAAAATATTTCACAAAATATCACCACATCAAAATATATATATATATATATATATAAAGCAATATAAATACAGTTTTGTATGAAATCTCAGTGTTTAAATACTCATCACAACTCTCTTATCATTCTACGAATCACTTAAGGCTGAAGACAAAAATATTTACTAAAAATCGATTGCTAGAATCCTACACACCGACAAGAATAATTTCAGAGACCTACACAATAGTAAAAGGAAATATTTTGAACTTGTGCAAGTAAACATGATAAAAAGGAGATGAAAAGAAGACAGAAATAATCTAACACAATAAAAGAAGAGGAAAAGCAGACTTGAATTTCCCGCAGGAGTTCCGGCCGTGTCTTTAAAGTTCAAGATTCCTCTTCTCATCGTTAGGAAAAAGTGCAGCAGGAATAGAAACGGGAGAAAACGTTGACTTCCTCTCATCCTTCCCCCCACACCCACGCATTTTCGTCAAATTCAAAACGAATGCATTCAGACTTAAAATAATACAAGAACGTTTGATTCTGAAATTCAGGATTTAATAAAAATAATAAATTTATAATAAATCTTATATAATAATAAAAAGTATTTTTCCTAACTTTAATGTTGGAATGTAAAGAAAAAACATTTACAAAAAGATTCACAACAAAGACAGCACAAAACAGAAAAAAAGCAAATTTTTCAGAGTAGTAGTTAACATTAACTGTAAATATGGAAAAAATAAAATGTAAAAATCTATAGAAATAACTTACATTAAACAATAAAATTTTTCCGCTAAGATTATAGATTAAAAAATAATTTTGATTAAAAATTATTAAAATTTAGATTAAAAAATTATTAAAATTTAGATTAAAAAATTATTAAAATTTAGATTAAAATTCAGTTTAAAAATTTATATTAAAATTCAGATTAAAATATTTTAATTAAATTTTAGATTAAAAATTTTTCCATCAAGATTAAGATTATAGCTTAGATTAATGAAAAAGCCATTAATCTAAGCCTAACGAAATACAAGTTACACAGTCTTTATATGGAAAAATAAAATGTAAAAATCTATAGAAATAACTTACATTAAACAATAAAATTTTTCCGTTAAGATTATAGATTAAGAAATAATTTTTTTGATTAAAAATTTTTATTAAAATTTAGATTAAAAATTTTTATTAAAATTTAGATTAAAATTTTTCTATTAAGATTATAGCTTAGATTAATGAAAAAAGCCATTAATCTAAGCCTAACGAAATATAAGTTACACAGTCTTTATATGAAATTTCCAAGTTAAAAAGCAAATTAAACGATAATTATAACATTCCAAGAATCGATTTATTTGATGCTGTACTGAAGTATACGCTAAAAACTGAGAGCTAATCTTTTGCATACTGACAATTTGAGCAGACTTAAACCTTCCAGAGAAAAAATTCAGACAGAAAACAATAGGGAAATCTGAAAGAAGTTTATTTGTTAGTAACAAATCGCAAAGAGGTGCTACATAAATATTAGTGTTTATTATAATTCCAGCAATTCAATCCTTCCAAATGAAGAACGAAGCAGATTATAACTCATTTCTGTGCTGAAAGTACTAAATAAAAATATATAAAAAGGTTTCTGAACTTAATTCCCATGATTTGAGAAATATTGAAAAAATAAATGAAAAAAGAAATATAAGTTACACAGTCATTATATGAAATTTCATTATTAAAAAGCAAATGATATCATTCCACAAATCGATTTATTTGATGCTGTACTGAAATATCCACTAAAAATTGATGACTAATCTTTTGCATACTGGCAAGAAAATTTTTAACAAACTTAGATCTTCCAAAAAAAGAAAATTCAAGGACAGAAAACAATGTGGAAATACGAGTGAAGTGTATTTATTTATTTTTCATTAACCAATCGCAAAACAGGAGCTACACAAATATTAATGTTTATAATACTTTCAGCACTAGATTAATATCAGCAATTCAATCATCCCAAATGAAGAACAAAGTTAATTATAACCCATTTCTGTGCTTAATAAAGTGCTAAATAAAAAAAAAAATGATAAATAAAGGCTTATAAAGTTTTTCTCCATGATTAAAGAATTATTGAGAGAAAATAAATGAAAAAGCCGAAATAAACACAAGCAACTGAGTTGTTGCATGAAATCTCATTATTTAAATACTAATTAAAAACTTTTATATCATTCTAGGAATAGCTTTATTTGATAATGCACCGAAATATTTACTGAAAATTTATAGCTAATATCTTACGTACTGACAAGAAAAATGTGAGCGAACTTAAAAAGAAAAAAATTTAAAGACATAAAACAATAGGGAAATCTGTATGAAATTTATTTGTCATTAACAAATCGCAAAACCGGTGCTATATAAATATTAATATTTATAATAATTTTAGCAATAGCAGAATTCAGCAATTCAATCATTCCAAATCAAGAACTAAGCCTATTATAACCATTTCTGTGCTGAAAGAACTAAATGAAAAATGATAAATAAGGTTTATAAAGTTTATTCTACATGATTTGAGAAATATTGAGAAAATTAATGAAAAATCCGCAATAAATATAGCAACTGAGTTGTTACAGGAAATCTCATTATTTAAATTCAAATGAAAACCTTTTACATCATTCCACGAATAGCTTAATTTGATACTGTGCTGAAATGTTTAATGAAACGCAATACTCAGTATCCTACGCAGAATAATTTCAACAATATTCAACCTTCCAAAGAAAGAAAATTCAAAGAGAGAAAGAAACCAACATAGAAATCTAATTTTTCTTTTATATTTCCTTTTTTTTACGGACAATCGAAAAGCAGGTACTACATATAAATATTTAGGATTATAATAATTTCAGCAATTTAATAATTTGAAATGAAGAACAAGTTCATTATAACACTTTCCTGTGCTGTAAATATTAAATAAAAATAGAATATTTATAAAGGTTTATATAAAATACTTTAATTCCCCATGATTTGCGAAAATAAATGTTTATTAAAATGCATTTTTCCCAGATAATTATATTAAAACTATTATTTGTAATATTCCTTTTTCCAGTAATTTCGCACTTTGATCCAAGGTTTGTCACTAAACATGATCTATATTCGTCTGGAAAAACAAAAATCTCCATTTCTTTATAAAAATATACTTAATAAGTAGCTATGATTCTGTTAGGGAACTGTGATTTTGCTGCACAATATGAAAATTTAATTTCTTATATCAGAAATCAGATGGTGACTTATTTAAAATATCGAAGTTTATATGATGTTGCTTAAAGAAGAAGATTTAGTAGCTCATAGTATATATGAAGATTTAAGGTTAGGTTTCTTGCTGTTATTATACAGGATGATTAAACGATCATGGTACAAAATTTAAAAAGGTGGTACAGCATACATAAACATACATTATTTTGTATAAGAATGCAGGGTCGGAAGTGACGCATTGAGGCAACAACGCAAAAAAGACATTATAAAAACACTGTTTTTCTATTCACATCATTGAAAAGTGCTTCTTGATTCAACGTTTATAATAAATGCTTAAAACTACGACGACCAACAGCAACACATGCTTGGTACATGCCACAAACAGTATAGATGCTAGAAGTGATTGGAGAACAGTTCCAAAGATGTCAGGCATCTCGAGTAAACAAAATTAATAGTCGAGCAACGAGGTCCTCCACTGAGTTAACTGGAGTTTTGTAAATGAAAACGCAGTTGCAAACACAGAGTAAGGATAAATGAGAGTGCGCATCGAGGTTGTCAGCTAGAGGACTTGTAACTCGTTAAGCGACCGATAGCAGTTGGCGCATTGTCCTTAACTGTGGCGAGAAATTTGTTTGAAAGTGTATTCATTCCTCAACACGTCCCTTCCGACCATACATTTCAAAAAAATTCATACAAAAATATACGTTTCATTAAGCTGTACTACCTCTCCAAGTTTGTCCCATGACTGTTGAATTACTTTTGTAATGATTGGAATTTATAATTCTTTTTAAAAAAGAATTTTTATAGGCATACATTTGATATTCCTTTTTGAAAGAAAGTTTGAACCACTTTTGATTAACATTAAACATTCAATAAAGATCTGGATGTAATCATATTGAAATAATCTGTTTATATCTTATGCGCAGAAACCCCGTTTTATCTAAGTATATTTGCTTTGCATTTGAATTACTAATACGTCGAAAAAATTAGACATTCAGCCAGTCCGATTAGGACGAAGTAATTATTTTTAGTTACTAATTAGCCATTACCTATCTCCATTTATTATAAATTCCTCTCAGAACAATTTCAATTATAATGACCAAATTTCAGGAAATAAATTATCGAAAATTATTATAAAGATAAATATATACTTAATACAGGATTTACGATAATTTGTCTATGACAAAAAATATAATTTTCATTCATAGATTCCCCTCTTGTTTTCTTCATTTTGAAAGTAAGATTCATTAGTGGATACCCAAATATTTTCGTTTAAAAATAGTCATTGAAAACTAAAGGCAAACTATCCTATTTTTAACATACATTAAAGAAATAAAACAAAATCTTAAATTTCTTATGTCGGACTCGGGACCTATTATTAGCTAATATTCAGGAGGCATTTATACACAAATGCTATCGAATTGTTATCTATATTGTGTACTATATGATAGAATATATAATTATGGATTTTGTATTCATTATTTGTATTCATTATTTGAATTGGATTGTTGTATTCATTATTTGAATTGGATTGTTGTATTCATTATTTGAATTGGATTGTTGTATTCATTATTTGAATTGGATTGTTGTATTCATTATTTGAATTGGATTGTTGTATTCATTATTTGAATTGGATTGGATTGTTGTATTCATTATTTGAAATGGATTGTTGTATTCATTATTTGAATTGGATTGTTGTATTCATTATTTGAATTGGATTGTTGTATTCATTATTTGAATTGGATTGTTTGTATTCATTATTTGAATTGGATTGTTGTATTCATTATTTGAATTGGATTGTTGTATTCATTATTTGAATTGGATTGTTGTATTCATTATTTGAATTGGATTGTTGTATTCATTATTTGAATTGGATTGTTGTATTCATTATTTGAATTGGATTGTTGTATTCATTATTTGAATTGGATTGTTGTATTCATTATTTGAATTGTATTCATTATTTGAATTGGATTGTTGTATTCATTATTTGAATTGGATTGTTGTATTCATTATTTGAATTGGATTGTTGTATTCATTATTTGAATTGGATTGTTGTATTCATTATTTGAATTGGATTGTTGTATTCATTATTTGAATTGGATTGTTGTATTCATTATTTGAATTGGATTGTTGTATTCATTATTTGAATTTGGATTGTTGTATTCATTATTTGAATTGGATTGTTGTATTCATTATTTGAATTGGATTGTTGTATTCATTATTTGAATTGGATTGTTGTATTCATTATTTGAATTGGATTATTGTATTGAATTTGGATTGTTGTATTCATTATTTGAATTGGATTGTTGTATTCATTATTTGAATTGGATTGTTGTATTCATTATTTGAATTGGATTGTTGTATTCATTATTTGAATTGGATTGTTGTATTCATTATTTGAATTGTTGTTGTATTCATTATTTGAATTGGATTGTTGTATTCATTATTTGAATTGGATTGTTGTATTCATTATTTGAATTGGATTGTTGTATTCATTTGATTTTGTTGTATTCATTATTTGAATTGGATTGTTGTATTCATTATTTGAATTGGATTGTTGTATTCATTATTTGATTGGATTGTTGTATTCATTATTTGAATTGGATTGTTGTATTCATTATTTGAATTGGATTGTTGTATTCATTATTTGAATTGGATTGTTGTTATTTGATTAGTTTCGTATTCAAATTGGATATAAACTATATATTGTGTACTATATGGTAGCATATATAGTTCCTCTTCTGAAAAGCATCTCAAACTTTAAAACGCCATTAATATAACGTTTGGATGTCTAAATCCCAGCAAGATACTCAAGTGATGCAAAAATTCAGTTGCGCTGATACCGTGGTAATAATATGAAAAGCAGGCATCTCATTTCATCTTTCTTAGAGTTTTGAGACCATCACCAAAGCATTTTCAAACACATTCCTCCACCCTCATACTCCATGCAATAATAAAATGTTTGTAGAAGCACAATAAAAGTGTTTGGATTCACTAATGGCAAAAAAAAGTTATTTTAAATTTGACCTTCGTCTCACCAAAAATCAAATTTAAGCTTGGCGTTTTAATCTAATGATCTAAGAACAAAGCGCCACGTTTCCTACATGCGTAGTGACAAAACATAAAATGCTTGTTTATTTTCAGATTAAATAAATCATTTTATTGTATTTAAAAGTACAAAATAAATGCACTTTTTATGTTTACAGATTGGTGATTAATTCGATTTTTAAAGGATATTTAGTATAATGTGATAGATCAGCCTGATTAACGACACATTATGCTTCTTAGTAGAAATTCAAGTTTCTTTCATGCGACACACGAATGGGGATAGTTACCCTTAAAAGTTCTCTTTATCGTCCTTCATAGTGCTCTTCGTGGTATACATAAAAATATCATGAGACAGTAAAAAAAAAACAATGCTTTCCTGAAAATCCTACAAAAATAAATATATATTCAAAAAAAAATTGAAGTCTCATCTGAAAATCGAACTAATCACCAATCTGCAAACATAAAGAGGACATTTATTTTGCACTTTTAAATAGAATAAAATGATTTATTTATGCTGTAAATAAACAATAATTTTATGTTTTGTCAATATGCATATAGAAAAAAAAGGGTGCTTTGTTCTTAGATCATTAGATTAAAACGCCAAGCTTAAATTTGATTTTTGGTGGGAGAAAGACGAAGATCAGATTTAAAATAACTTTTTTTGCCATTACTGGATCCAAACACTTTTCTTGTGTTTCTATGTTTGCTATTCTTGACATATACTATTTCTTATTCTATACAACTTAGTCTTGACTGACTTGTTGACTTCTAAGGGATTTAAATCCGGAGTTTAAATAAATTTTGTCAATGGATTTGAAATTTTGAAGTTGACATTTGAAATTGAGGTACGTATAACTACACAGTCTCAAGGAATAAACCGTTTGATTGAATAATTAAGTCAATACATTTTAAACTATTCATTATCTATTAAGATAATTAAAATCGATGTAGAGTAACTTGTAGTTGATAGTCTTTGTAATTCATAGAATCGTTTTCAAAATAGATTATATTTCGTTAAAAATAGTTTAAACTTTCAAATTTTAAAATGTATAATAAATGTAAATAAGATTAGAACTTACTTTTTATGGAACTCTTTTACTGCTTCTTCTTGTCATTCTAGTTAAATCCAATTTCTTGTAACATTCACTCAATAACTTTACTTCGAAAATATACCTTTATATATATAATTCTTCTGTACTTGGTTTGTCACCGAACTCCTCCTAAACGGTTTGACCAATTTTGATGAAACTGTTTATGTGTGTTTGACAAAACATGGAGAATTTTTTATGCCAAGCCATTGTTATCGTTAAGTCGTTTATGCTGATTGTTGTTAAGTCGTCACCAGATGGTGCTACAGTCTATCAACTTCTATACCGTTCAACCAATCGCTATGAAGATTAGTAATAATAGGTATTCGAGTATAGAAAATAGGTTAGCGTTATCTACTTTTATTGTTACTTGGCACCAGAGGGTGCTGCAGTATTTCTTCTTGTATACCGTTCAAACGATGTCCATGCAAATTAGTATGCACATTTATTGAGCATGTAGATTATATTCGCGATATGTAATTTTCTGCAATGCATTTTTTTTTTTAGGCAGGACAATGTATGACGCATTCTGCTAGTTAAATATAAAAATTTAAGATTTGGTGAACAACAACAGTTATTGCGAGTATTTTATATAGTTTCCCTGCACAATAAAATTTTTATTTTAAGGAACATAATTCAAAAAATTACCCTTGATGTAGCAGTTAATATATGTTACAAAGCACGTTCAGTGAATGGTGTTTTGTAGGAAAAAATAGTTTTTTAATCAGCCGAAACTAGACTTGCTAATGATCATATACCACAAGAGCTTATGAATTGAATGGTACAGCGGCTATCACATGCAAACTACTAACAATACTGCATAATGTTAAAAAAAAATATTATTGCATGGAGTATCAGGGTGGACGAATATGTGTAGGAAAATGCTTTGGTGATGGTCTGAAAACACCAAGAAGGATGTAATGAAATTCCTATCTTTCATATTATTAATAAGCCAACAAACTTGCAGATCACGTTTTGCCTGTGGACACTAAAGGTTTGTTTGGTTTGTCGCCATACGGTCATTTTGTGTACACTTTAGGTTAATTATACTGAGACCTACAGTTTAACGTGGATTCCGAACCACAAACAAGCCTCCATGACACCTCCAGGATTCGAACCTGAAGCCTGTGCTATGACACTTGAGGAGTCTAATCTATGAACAAGGGCAGAAGATTTCTGCAACTTACACTATTATCACCCGCTCATATTTTTTAAAC
The DNA here is from genome assembly GCA_021605095.1 of Caerostris extrusa. Taxonomy (NCBI): domain Eukaryota; kingdom Metazoa; phylum Arthropoda; class Arachnida; order Araneae; family Araneidae; genus Caerostris; species Caerostris extrusa. Next base: position 78,883 of record BPLR01017659.1, on the reverse strand, counting down.
AATCTCCAATTTACATTGGAAGAAGGGTTTTTAACCTCTTCCATTCTTGTACTTCTTAGAAGTTTATGGACTTATGTATTTGGTCTAATAGCTAGACCTTATAGGGATCAGAAACAACAACAGCAATTTTATTAATACGATAACAAGACACTGAATTTTTATATCTCTTACATATCCTTGGGATTTAGACATCCAATGGGTATATCGGGATCTCGTGGCTGGTGCTAGGTGCCACAGGTTTAGGGTTCGAGTCCCGGCGGTGCTATGAATGTTTGTAGTGGTTCGTAGTACACTTTAAACCATAAGTTCAAGTCTAATATGACTGTAGGGCTTAGGGCTGACAACTGTACTCTTTAAAAACATTTCCCGTCTCGAAATCTGCCATTAGGCAGGCGGACTTGGCCCAGCATGGGGCTGTTGCGTAAATGAAGATTGGTTTGTCACTCTACGGTCATTTTGTGCACACTTTAGGCTAATTAGACCGGGACCTACAGTTTAACGTGAATTCCGAACCACTAACAAACATCCATACCACCGCCAGCATTCGAACCCGAAGCCTGTGGTACTAAAGGCCAGAGCGCTTGCCACTTGGCCATCTAGCCGCACGCCAATGAAGAAGAATCGTTATATTAAAGTTGTTTTAAGGTTTGAGATTATACGGTACAGATAACAATTCGATAATATTCGTGCATAAACGCCACTTTGGTGACATATTGATTGGCCGACTTAATACATGAGTACTCAACACTTAAAATGAGAAAGAAACTAAAATAAAAACTTTTCATTATCGCAAAACAATCCCACGAATTATTATAATCCCAAGCATGGTGTTGTAATTTTAATGTCCATAAATGTATAGTTGATATAGTAAATGGAAAGAAAATCTTTTAATATACTATTCAATCTTAGAAGATTCGCATTCGGGACATTAAGCATACTTTCGCTTAGTAATTCACATGTCTAGTCCTATTTAAGGATGAAAATATCTGAAAGATTCGATACACGAAATTCTTTTTTAAAAATAAACAAAGAAGGCATAAAAGTATTCTGCATGAAACGTTCGCTTAGTTCGACAAGAAAAAAGAGATGATATGTCTGAAGTGATGGATAATGATTTCTTCGAGAAACGTCAAATGGTTGGAAACTATGCATACTTCATCAATCAATGCCTCAAGGTAAATGTAACCGAGATTCCAAATCGCGAATTCATTTTCGCTGAATATTTTAAAAAGGAAAACTTCTGTGCTGAAAGCAAATTGCCGAAAAGATTGCAAATCATCTGGAATCGAATGATTGCTTATTTTCAGAAAGGTATTCTGTCGTACTTCTCTATGCAATTATTTTTTACTTTGTTCATGCCACTTTTGAAAACTACATTCTTTAGTCACGCATGCAATCTTGCATCGTTAAAAGAATAAAATATGAAATAATGCAATCTTGAATTTAAATAAATGTTCAACTCTTCTTTTTATAATTATAGTCGTTAAAAGTTTGACCAAAAAGAAAAAAATATTTTATTTGAATTCTTAAAAATTTTTTAAAGAAGTTTTCTTCTAAACTTACTATAATTGGATAATATTGAAGCGCATACTCTTATTCTCATTTCGAATTATATTGTAATTAAATATTGTTACGATTATAATTGAATATTGTTAAAATTGTAATTAAATATTGTTGAGATTGTAATTAAATATTGTTGAGATTGTAATTAAATATTGTTGAGATTGTAGATTGCAATTAAATATTGTTGAGATTGCAATTAAGTATTGTTGAGATTGCTATTAAGTATTGTTGAGATTGCGATTAAGTATTGTTGAGATTGCAATTAAGTATTGTTGAGATTGCAATTAAGTATTGTTGAGATTGCAATTAAGTATTGTTGAGATTGCAATTAAGTATTGTTGAGATTGCAATTAAGTATTGTAAATACGGTTAAACTGTTGCAAAAATATTAAATGTTATTAGATATTTAAACAATTAATTTTAGTTGGAAAGTTAAAAGCTTAATATTGAAGTCCAGTCCATAAAGAATTGATCAGCCAAAACATTAGAACCATCTGTGCGTGATATAGACAAGTAATATTTTATGTTGTTGCAACATAGGAAAAGGTAAAGGTTTATTGATCTCATACAAAGGATACTTTATTATGACTAGACGGCTGGATAAAAACATTTCTAAAATTCAAAGTGCTTGTCAGCTGATCATTATAAGTAGTAGTTAGCACTTATTGTGGAAAAAGCAAACATAAAAGCCGCAGAGGGCGTCATCATTAAGAATGATCTCTAACTGCAATTTATTAGCTGTTGAAACTAAAACGAAAGGAACCATAAAACTTGTAATTACGCGGCTATTGTATAACCTCCAACTTTCAATGTTATTAAAGCTTTTATTTAAATTGTGTTGAAAGGTATGTTTGGATTTGTTTATCGTGTTAAATACTGAACTACAAGATCGATAAACTATTGATTTGAGTTGAAAAAAGAACAAGGTAAAAATTTCTTATTATTGACAACGACTTTACTTTCTTATTGTTATCTGCTATACTTGCATTGCCCTTATTATTTTGAAGATAATGCATTGAAACACACAGTTTAGCATATATTATGTCTATGGGACTGACGCAGCTTTGTCCTTTCTGTCTTCCCATGCTAAATGATATTCATTGTATAAATGCGATGGCCATTTATACGTTATGCATGTAGGCATGCACATTAGACAACAGGGAAGTAAAAGATCACGACCAGAGAATCTCTTTTATATCTGATGGAGGGGTGTGTAATATTTTTCAACTAAAACATGGAACAATAAGTATAACATGTAACATACAATAAGCAACCTGTGAAATCTATGCGAAGATTCATATTTCAATTTCAGGTACTTTTATGCTTTAACAAAAGAACCGACACCGTATTAAACATATATTTTTAATATTTCAGTTGATTGGCTTATATAATTAAGGCTAATAATTTTAATTATTAGCTTATAAAACAAATTTTAAAAACTGATTGAAGTATCTGATTATCTGATTAAAATACAGTATTTGTCAATAAATTATGAAGATGCTCAAAACAACAGAATTCCATTGAAAATACAGAAATACGAACTGTGTTAGGTACAAATATTTTTTCTCTTATTTTGATCTTGAGATGAGAACGTAAACTCTCGACTTGACTTGATTTGACTGGCCTATAAGATTTATGCTCTACTCTTGGCAGCTTTATAACAATTTATCCAATTGCGGTTTGGCAATGAAACACGTTATAATTCACAGGTGGAATTTCTGTAATTTTGTATATTAACAACAAACAAATTGATTAATATACATTGCCCCTATGTGCATATTACTAGCCAATAATATGCATTGCAAGTAATGTTCCTTATGCTTATATGCAAGTTGGAACATTACTAGCAATGTCTACATTTATAAATAAAACATGGTTAAAGTCATCTTTGTTCTTCCTAGAGCAAATTATGGGAAAAAGTAAGCTTTGCAGATTCATTTAAAAATCAAATTTGAGTTCATTTTATAAAAATTCATGCATAGAAAACTTTATAAGTGTATCAAGTTATTTTATCAATAGTTTCTAAAAGAAGCATCTTTTCAGAGTCCAGAAAATTTTTTCTTTTTAACAAGGAGTGGAAAAAAATAAGAACGAGTAGAAAAATTGCCGTGGGAATAAAAAGTTATAAGCGAATAAGTGTGAGAGTAGAAGCTGAAGAGGTTGGTCCTCGTTATGAGAAGAATTTATCTAAACCCATTATAGCAACAAAGTTTATTACAAAAGATTATATTCGAGAAAATGTATTTATCTTGTCTTTGATCGCATTACCAGTTATCCAGGAGCTAGGTAATTTATGAAAATGTTTCAGAAGATGGGAATGGATAAACAAACTACCCTTAGAATAAGAAACTGGGCTTTAACAAATGAACAACAGATTTTTTTTATATATGTACAGGAGCCACGTTTCCACTGTTTAAAATTGCACTATAGTCTACTGATGGGATAGAGATGAGATAAGTGCGAACAGTCTACTAATAGATAGAGACGAAATGCTTTCTGAGAGGAATCTCAGAAAGCATTTCTCAGACCTTCATTTTCATGTTGTATACAAGTAAAAACTGGAAAAATTCCCGCAAGGAAACCTGACTGTCAACAAGAGATACCTAAACACATTGCCATAATAATCATCAAATCTTCTAATTTTAAAAACAGTGATTGCAAGAGACACCTCTAGCGAATTCGTACCTGGTGCCTCCTACACTCTAACTATGCTTATTACTACTGGTTCATAAATTAGGCACAACTTATAGTTAGAAGCAAATTTATTTAGAAGTTCCAAGTATGGTATCCTGACTGAGACATCTGTAAACAAAAGTTTTTTTAAAAACTTTATCCTGTCTACGACATTTCTACCATTATCCTGGTAGTAACTAGTATAAATGTTTATTTTTAAAACATAATTTTAAGTAATTTGATCACATTTCCTTGAGACAAAATTCGGCTCGTAAATGCTCGTATAATATTTATAAAAAAAGCGAGGATAAAGTTTCATTAAATAAATCTTTGGAATTATAATTAAAATTTAATGATTATTATAATTATTATATTATAATTTAATTAATTTTTATAATTATTTTACCATGGCAATTACCATAAAAATGCAGAGAGACATAATGGAGTCAGGCAAAAGTTATATAACATCAAAAGTCTTCAATGTCTAGACGTTTGCTCCATGAATTCTTAATTTCTTTGAATAAATCATTATATATATATTGATATTTCATATATATAATTATCCGAATCTGTGGTTAAGAATATTAATGGCTGTCATATTTAAAGAAGTTCAGATTATCATAAGTAATAATTTATGACTGACCAATATTAAGTTTTTTTTTTTTTTTTTTTATTAAAAATATACAAAATAGATATTTTATTAAAATGTCGAAATAGTCCATATATATAAATAAAACTGCATTGCGCTGGTTTCCATATAATAAGAGAAAAATCACAAAACAATTTGAGGACTTAAAAGATTTATTTTGTTTAAACGAAAACAGATCAATACGGGAGGAAATGTAAGGAACAAGAAAACAAATTATTAGACAAGTAGGATATTTTCAAAATTATTGCATGTGTGAAATTGCAAAAATTATTAGTGGTTCTTATTGGTATGGGAAAAGTATCTTCAATATGGCTTGCGGTAAGTCTGAATTATAACACAGCACATATAGCGATTTGCGATGCTATCGATTATACGATTTATGAGGTCAGTATAGCAGAAAGCGAGAGTCATTGTTCTTCCAAAGCAGTTCTAAGAGGGGTAAAAGTCTGAGGACAAAGATTGAGCACAGCAATGCATCTCTCTAAAGCATATCAAACACACCAGCTCTTGGCTCATCAACTTTTGGCATATTTCTTGGTCATCTTGGCCAAACTTTCTACATGAGGAATTTATGGATTAAAATTGTTTCCAAAGTCTATAAACTCTAGAAGGAATTACATTTAACAACAAGAACACATTTCTCTTATTTTGATCTACCTGTAATAGAATATAATAGAATTTATAGTCAGAGATAGAACTCAATAGAATTTATGTTGGGAAATAGAGCTAGCCACTAAGTGCTGTGAATTTATTGCTGTTGAAGATATCGTTTATGAAATGAACCCTGTGTGGTCTGGAGTTGTCATCTTGTAATATGAATTTATAATCTATTGGACCTTGCATAAGACAGAACAAAAGCTTCAAAGATCTATCTTTCTTCTTCTTTCTATATAGATTTGAGCAGCCATGGCTCCAGTGGAAAGACATGAAGGTCTAGGCATTCACCCAATTAGATACTAAGCCATACATAAATACTACCTCCTCCGTAGGAATCTTTTTTCACTCATGTTTGTTTGATCGATAATAACGGGTTGTAGGTTCTCTCCGAATCAAGCAATTTCTGCTAACACTTTTCAAGTTAAACGAACAGCTCTTATTTGTTTTGCAGTCAAGTGTATATGTTCACATACCCACTTCAAACTCTTCTTTCTATAGTGCAAATTAAGTGACAGACAAATGACTAATCCCTTCGCTTACAGACTACCTTTATAAGGTCTTCTGTCTATAGTAGATGCAGACACCAGTCTTCCAGTGACTACAGCAAGGCTTAAGTAAGGTTGTGGCTGAGTCTCTAATCATTCGTTCTTATAGCAACATATATCGGTCATCCGCTCTTGGCATATTTCTTGACCATCCCTGGTCAACCTTCTGGATGATGAATTTACCGATTAAAATTGTTTTCAAAGTCTATAAACCCTAGAAGGACTTAAATTTAATAACAAGACCACTTTTCTCTTATTTTGACTAACCTGTAATCTTCCAATGACTGTTCCATCTCGGTTTATCCAGAAAAAAACTGCATTTGAATCATTGAAAAAAATTAGTTTTTCCAGTTTTTTTTATCCCACTATCACAACTATAATCATGCTCTCACACATGTATTTTTATGTTATTTTCAAATGACGTATGCCGATTTCATCTCCCTATTTCACATTGGTTTCTTTTTGTCCGAAGTTATTATTTTTAGGATTTTTCTTAATTTATGGGAACCGGTTTATCAAAATGATACTTATGCTACTTTTAAGTCAAACAAACAATATTAAAATTTTCGTAGTTTGTGTAAACCACGTGATAACACAATTAAACATCTTTATTGCGATGACAAATCAAAGAATTCATTGATGTAATAATAATAGTATTCATCAATTTAAGGGCTAATAATATTCCTTGCTGTAAAATTAGACATTTAAATACTGTCTTCTTTTCGTTAAACCGCTACCTTCATGCTTCTTCGCCATGAAAATAGGCGGTTTAACGAGAATAGACTATATATATAATGTATTTGTGACCTCGTTTAATCTTAGTCTTTTATGGCGCAATATGAGGATGGCGGTTTAAAGAAAAGTCGACTATAATTTTAAAAAATGCGATAATCTGGAGTATGAAACGAAACCAAAGGGAAGAATATAAAGTTAAACTAGTTCAATCTATTGACAAGACTTTTCAATGTATGCAGAAGAAATAGAACAACGTCAATAATAATTTATGTTTCTCATGTCTTATTCAATTTATTATATCTAAAAGGAAAGCAGTCTTCGATTTTATAGAAACATGCTTTTACGAGTACAATTCTAAACAGCAGTAAAAGAATCTGTGATAAAAAGGTTAGAGTTTACAGTCTTTCTTTTGAATTCTCAACAGAACAGTAAAAAAGTTTTTACATTTTTATGTCCTGTTTTTGCAGAGTAGTTAAACGATTCTATTAAATGCGAAATTCGCTATACCATAGCAAGTTTTTATCGTTTTTCTTTTTTTTTTTTTTTTGATTTTGTTATCATTCAAATTTAATCAAGTTCCGTGAGAAAATTTGAGTTGGTAAATGCATGATTTTGTTATTGTTACAGATGATTTTTATTGAAAATTAATTCATTCAATTCTGGCAACTCACTGGATTACAAGAATAAAGATATTGAATACAGTAAAAATGCAGTAAAATCGAAACACAGTAAAAATATTATTATTACAGATTGTTTTAAGATAAGAAAATATTAAACTACAGAATCCTCCATATTGTTAGGTATGGTATTCCATTACCATTTGACACATGCCAATACAAATGGATATCGAATTTCAATACTATTTGGCCTTTGAAGAGCAACATTTACACAGAAAGCGATGACAGATCTAAGTTCATAGTATTGTCTTTATATAAAAGATACATATTAATTTGGAAAATTATTATTTTAATTAAACATTAACCTAAGCAATCATGATCAATTTTTAACCTGAAATGGGTCCTATCCTCTTTTCAAGGTTTAATACTGAAGGTCCTCTAAATATAATGCTGTCCCAAATTTGATTTTATTATCAGTTTGCTAATATGCATATCGCAGAGGAAAATATTGTTGTATAATATTTCATTTTCCCGATCATATTGCCCACATATATGAATAAGTCTATTTTCTTTATTCATAATTGTCTTTTTCTATAAATACTGTTAATATCACGTAATGAGGAATTATAAAAATTATAATAAAGAATACTATGAAGTCATTCCCGACGAATAAGATAAGAGTTATTCAATTTTAAAAGAATAATAATTTTAATAAATTTTATAAATAAATAATCACTAAATAAAATACGTGCCTAATTCATGGATCAGTGATAACCTGTTAAAGATTGTGCACAACAGTAACAGGATGAAGGTTTGATTTAGCAAGAGACGTACGTTGCTTTTAAGGGGCCTGAATGTCTAGTGCTCTGGCGCTCGGTGCCGCAGGTTTCAGGTTCGAGTTCCGGTGGGGCCATGGATGTTTGTAGTGGTTCCGAATCCACTTTAGGCGGTAGGTCTCGATCTCATATGACTGTAGAGCGTCACGGAGCCAAGTCAGACTTCTACCTACTAGGTGCTCCATCACAACAGAAGCTGCCCCCTTTTCCTTTCAACCATGAGTCCATACGGGTTCGGGGCTAGGTCTATATGTCTACCAAGTGGGATAAGAAACAACAACTACTTTTAAAAACACAGAAATACGACGGCAACATAAGTGAGCTTTCTCGTATCTACAATTAAACTGCTTGGTGGAAATTTTCCAGCAACATGTAAATGCGAGGTGGTTACTATTGAAAGTCCTCCGGATCCTTCCTTTCTGTAGACTATGTGAAATGTGATGCAAAAATAATGCATACTGGGAAATAAATAATTACAAGAAGAAGAAACATTTATATTCCTATTGATTTATACTTTATTTTTCAGAAATAAAAAAAAAAAAAATTATAAAGAATCTACTGGCATAGAAACAATTATGATAAATTGGGTTCTTTAGCAAAGATAAGTTGTGAAAATAAATTTTCTATTTTTGTAATGTATAATTCATCACAAGAATACGCTCACAATACGGCAATCAATAGTTTTATTGGAAACTCTATTCTTTTCAAATCAATATCTAAAACTATTTGTAACAATTTGCAGGACGTAAATTTAAGGAATTTTCAAACTGAATAAATGATCGAGTTTGGAATCACTTATTTTAATAGCTATAGCGAAACATCGAATTTACTTATAATATTATTTATTGCTTTGGGAAATGATTCTCCGACAAACACAATCATGTTTACTTTTTCTTTTTTTAAGAGATACTAGCTGTTTGCCAGACGTTGCCTGGATATTTATTTTCCCTATATTTTAAAAGAATGTAATTTGACAGGAATATGAATGCCGTGTAAAACTGACTTGGCCACATACATTTTCCTTGAGAGTGATTTTTAGGACAATAAAGTAGAAAACACTTATAAAATTAAAACAAAAAATTAAATTACCACATTAATTCATTCGAACAAAATCTAATCTCACTATTGAAAAGACCTAGATTTCTCTGACTTTTCATAACAATAATCCCGCTATCTGAGAATTATTTATTGAGGAATGGGGAATATTTAGGGCTAGCTAGCTCCCTAGAAGAACCCTCTTACCTTACTGACCCTGCAGTGATCTCCTTTAACTGACCAGGAATTCGTTCAACTTACCGTCATGGGAAATAGGACCAACTGTTGTCCAGCTACAAAAAAATGAAACATTTTTTTACTCTTTTAATTAAGGTATTCTTGAATATATCTATCATCTTAAATGTATAGTTAACTTTAGTTTTAGTATTAATTTCTGTTTTTAATAAACACTCTGCTAAAAAGTACACTCCATTCTATTTTTACACGAGTTTGATTTAGCACGAATTAGGAAAAAAATTAATTCCCTTTTACAGAACTTATTTTGATTTAACACGATCGACCCAAATTCTAAGACGAAAATTTTGTTTCACTTTTACTTTTATAACTGAGACATTGGAGACGAGGAATGTAATGCGATTTCCATTTGTGGTAATTCTATGAATTTTATAACCTCAATATTGAATTTTGTCTGCTTTCTCTGCATTTAGATTTTGGTGTTCAAAGTGAAAAGTACATTTTTGATGCTTTTGAATCTTTGTTTTATTAACTATAACTGAAATATTTTTCGGTAGCCTTCACACATAATTTACCTGTAACAAAAGTTAAAAGAAAAGTGATCTCTTAAAATGTATATTTAGATCGTCTGGCAACTGGACAAGGTGCGATGCCTGTAGGAAAGCATTTTCGTCAAGGATTCCGAATTTAAAGTTATTTTGATTATAGACAATGCAACAGACCATCCAATGTTAGAACATCCAAACATACAATTTTATTTTCTGCATCCTAATACTACATCCTTGATACAACCTTTGATCAAGGTATAATTGCGACATTTAAAACATACTACGTAAAGATAAGTTTCAATACGTTATTAACAAACTGAACGATGAAATACTAACAGTCACAGATGTGTGGGAAAAAATGTTCAATTATGGATTGTATCAATCATAGCGCTAGCTGAATTATGACCATTAATTTTGAATATATGTTGGAAAGTTGTTTGGCCAGAATGTATTAAAAAACAAAGATCCCGTTTTTATCTAATACGACCAAAGTTCACAAACTTTGGTCGTATTAGATAAAAGGATTCTTTATTTCTTTTCGAATCTTTGTTCATGAATTAGTTATGTGTGTTTTTTTTTTTCCTTTTCAAATGACGATTTACTTTGTATCATCCATGTGCAATCTTTATGAAATAAACATCCTAACGTGAAAACTCATGGTTTATTTTATTATTTTTGCTGATTTCTTAGGACTGGAACCAATCTTCTGTTTTTCCATAGATGCAATATATTTTTTTACACCAATTGTTTTTACACGTATTATTGAGGAATGTATCTATCGTGTATAAACAGAATTAGGTGTAAAAGTTTCTCGAGATTCCAACTTTAGTTTTGGTAAATTTTATTAGGGAGGGGGGATAGAAATGAAAAAAATTAGTAAGGAATTAGAAAGTGAAAAAGGCGAAGTGATCAAGAAGAAATCTCAATCACAGATGCAAAACGCTGATAACGATTAAAAATTAAATTTTGTTAAATTGTAAAGAAAAACTTATTGCGAATATTTGTTAACATACAAGAAAATTTTAGAAAGCAAATTATAAATTAACTTATGTAAAAGAATATTTAAAAAGAAAAAAAATATTTAAAACGATCACAATGGCGTAAACATGAAAAATAGAATATTTGAAACATTTAACTTTGATTTAATAAATTTTTTAACAATTAACTTTAAATTAAAAACTGTTTCTAAATCAAGCCACCAGATGGCGATATATATCACTAGATAATACCAGACAGTCAAAGAATAATAAATTCACGCTAAGTGTTATGGGTTTTAACTTACATTGGGAAACCATAACACTTAGCGTTCTAATTTTTTTCGTTAGCTTTCTAATTTCCAGTAAATACAAACAAACATTTATGTATATATAGATTGATAAATTAAATTGTAATAAATTAAATACATTTTCAACTTCAGTTTAAAGTGTACAAACTAAAAAAATGATTATTATATTTCAAATTTATTTTGGAATGACTTTCCATTTTAAGACGACAACTACTGTTCTAACTTTTTGTTTGAAAACACCGATGTTTCAATGCTAGTCATCGCCCATGTGCGAATATGTTCACATCTGCTTATAAACAGCTACATTTTTGAATATCACGCATAAATATGTTTTTCATATAATGTAAGAATCTCAACTAAACTCAAATTGAATTGAACATTTCTATGAAGCTTCTGAATAATGCCTCAAAAATTATGAAAATAATTTTAATTTTTCCTTTTATCAATTCCTACTTATTAGCACTATCCATTTTTTAGACCAACTGATATCCTATGAGGTACTTCAATATATAATAAAGAAAATGGCTAGCATGTTTAGCATTTACTGTGATTCATTTTTTATAAATGCACTATACTCATTAGAATTGAACTATACACATGAACTGGGCTATACTAATGAATTGAACTATCTATTGAATTGAACTTATATTTTATATTTATGAATTGAACTATATGCATGAACTGGACTATACTAATGAATAAGTAGTCTATTGAATTAAATTATATTTATGAATTGAACTAAACTCATAAATTGAATTTTACTAAGGAATTGAATGGCACGAATTGTGTTATGCGCATGAATTTAACTATACCTATGAATTGAACTTAACACTTCTGTAATTACAAGTATGTGCAGTCATTGATTAAAATAATATTAATAAATTCCTGGGTATATTTACCTTTGGATCATACTATACATAAAAATAAGGGACTTCTAACTTTTCATCATAATTGGATTTCCTTAGGAAATAAATTAGTTAACAATTTTTCTAACATTCAACCTAACTTTTCACTTGCGGCTAAACTTCACCGCCACTCTAGGAAAGGAAAACATCCTGCAGTGTACCTCTAGAAATGACTATTAATAGTTTTTTATTGTTCCTTTTAATTAGGTTCTAATAAAAATTAGATTAATGTCTTTCGCCAATAAAGTAAGTGCCTTATTAAAAGTTCCACAAGCGTGCTTTGGCCCTTTAATTATGTTTTGCTTCCTATATTGTTTTGCAACGAAAAAGTTTTTAGCATATCTATATGCGAATATTTATTATTCAAAAGATACATTGGCTATAGTATTCTTTTTCCGGTTAAGGCAACCGACCACATTCTGAGCCAAAATTTTAAAATAATGTTTTTTTAAATACATTATTTAAAAAGGCAGTATGAGAGAGAATTTTTAAATAATGAGAGAGTATCTTTAAACAATGTCTTATAAGAGAGAGTGTTTTTAAATAATGTCTTATAAGAGTGTTTTAAGAGAGAGTATCTTTAAATAATGTCTTATAAGAGAGAGTATTTTTAAATAATGCCATATAAGAGAGAATGCTTTAAAACTGAGTATTTTTAAATATCTCATAAAAGAGAGTATTTTAAATAATGTCTTGTAAGAGAGAGTATTTTAAATAATGTCTTATAAGAGAGTATTTTAAATAATGTCTTATAAGATACAGTATTTTAAATAACGTCTTATAAGAGAGAGTATCTTTAAAAATGTCTTATAGAAATTTTTTGGTGCTATTTTTAAATTAGGTAATAAAATATTGACAAACAGGAAAATCAAAATACATATATGGATATGTGAATAAAGTGTATTTTTTTACTTTACATAAACAGTCCTAAATAAAAGAATATGTACAACACATCACGTATACATGCACAAATGTAGACATTTATCCATTAAATTAAAAGAATGATAATATTCTAAAGTATAGCTGAGTTACAGCCAATCGAATCATTTCCAGCAAAAATACACGAACAAAATGCAATTTATTTAATGAAAATAACAATAAGTTTCTCTAAATGAATATACAGGGTGATTATAAATAAAGTCCTACTTTCAAAATGCTGCAAAAAAAAAAAAGAAACACTCGTCACAATGAGTTCAAATTTGAACTGAAAATACTTGAAGAAGGGTGAAACGGTATGGCATCAAAAGAAAAAGTTCCACCGAGTTTTCCCATCCAATTTGGTATGATCTTGCCGTGGTGGATGGACTTTCTACTAACAATGTCACAACTGTTGAATGACTTGAAAGTCATTTTTTCCGTCAAAACCCCGAAACAATCAAACGCATTGAACACTACAGTTGGTTTAATGTGAAACTCTTGCCAAATACGTTGTAATTTCGATTCAAAATATTACTGGCAGCCGATTTCACTTACAGCGCCATCTATTAATACACTTTGGAGCTTTTTTCATTCCGTACCGTTTCCCCCCTTCTTCATGTATCTTCAGTTCAAATTTGAACTCATTGTGACGAGTGGTTCTTTTTTTAAAACATTTTGAAAGTGGGACTTTAGTTACAATCACCCTGTATTTAAAACCTTTTAGTTCAATGCCTACACAACATCATTAAAAACATATGGTTAAAATTACAATGAAAAGTTATAACTGTTATCGTATGGCGGTGTAGCAAAAAAAATGCAGTTTTACGGAAATTCAAGTTAATGTTTTTATTTAATACATGAAATCCGTATCTTAATACCTCGTGATTAAACAACTGTATCTCGACTTCTAATGACTCTAGAAACATATTCAGGATAAATGACTGACCTTTAAAATAAAAGAATAAAAAAGATTCAAAACGATTAAAGATTCTAAAAGATAAAAATCGATTTTTCTTCACTGAAATGGTAATTTGAACATGGTTGATTACCTTAAAACATTATTTAACTATAATAAATAGTTCTTATTTGTTATCTTATTTCATTTTGTGGTCAAATCACTGCAGCGGTGGTCATTATGAAATAGTAACAAAAGCCAGAGGGCATAAGTGCCTTATTTTCCTTCCATCCAAATAGATTGCATCAATTTAGTTTTTATTTTAAGGATTTCTGAAAGCACAATTAAGAAACAAGGATAAAATTTTTCTATTCTATGCAGAGTTGTTAAGAGGAATATTATGAAACCGAACAAATGTTATTGTTAAGTGAGGTATTTTTAAAGAGTAGGTTTTACCAAAGATAATTTAAAAAAACAAAAATAAACTAAGGAAAAGTTTTGTAGAATACTCAATTATACTCAATTACTCGAATTCTCAAGTTTTGTGGAATATTCAAAAAGCTCTAAAAATTAATTTATTTAAACATCTTGATTATTATTTAGAATATGTATATTTAAATAAACATACTGCTTAAAAATTTAACTTGGATATTTGGAAGACATTTTTAACACTGACAAAAAAATTCTGTCATTTTCATTGAAAACTATTTTAACTTCAGATGTCCTCGAATATAGTCGTTGTGAAAGGTTTGCATGGTTTCATGAGGCGACAAGGAAGTCTCTAATCTTTGCAGAGTTATTAAGAGGAATATTATGAAACAGAACAAATATTATTATGTGAGGTATTTTTAAAACCTAGAGTTTACCGAAAAGAATTAAAAAAAAAAAAATACTTGTGGAATACGCATGTAACAAATTGTTAAAAAAAACTTCTAAAAATGAATTTTATTTAAAAAGTTTACTATTATTTAGAATATTTATATATTTTTTATTTTTATAAACATACTCCTTGAAAAATTTAACTTGTGTCTTATGAAGACATTTTAAACACGGAGCAAAAAATTCCTGTCATTTCCATTAAAAGCTATTATAACTGCAGATGTCATCGAATATAGTCGTAGTGGAAGATTTACATTGTTGCAAGAGGAGACATTTTTGTATTCTGTGCAAAGTTGTTAAGAAGAATTTTATGAAACCGAACAAATATTATTGTTAAATGAGATATTTTTAAAACCTAGGGTTTACCAAAAAGAATTTAAAAAACAAAAACTAACAAAAGAAATGATTCGTGGAAAACGTATGAAAAAAAATGGTAAAAAAAATTCTGAAAATTAATTTTATGTAAACATCTTTTTATTATTTAGAATTATTTTCATTTAAATAAACATATGGCTTGAAACATTCAACTTGTATGTTATGAAGAAATTTTAAGCAGGCATGTAAAAAATTGTTAAAAAATTCTAAAAATTAATTTTATTTAAACGTCTTTATTATTATTTTGAATTATTTTCCTTTAAATAAACATATGACTTCAAAATTTTAACTTGCATGTTATGAAGACATTTTAAACACGGACAAAAAAAAAAAGTTCTGTTATTTTCATTGAAAGCAATTTTAACTGCAGATGTCATTGAATAGAATCGTTGTGGAAGATTTACATGGTTGCATGAGGAAACAAGAAAAACATTTTTCTATTCTGTGCCGAATTATTAAGAGGAACATTATGAAACTGAACAAATACACACATGTCCATAAATTAAGGATGATGAAGTTCAGGCAAAGAAAGAGACAGAAGCAAAACAAATTTGACTTATTTGTAAAGTTTATTTATTAAACAAAAGGTAAAGAGCAAAAAAAGATGCTATATGTTCGACATAATTAATAAAAATTGTGATTTTTACTCCCTGAAGCAAATTTTCAAAAAGAACCTATTTACAAAAAACAGTATAACATGGTTAGTATGATGGTTAATATGGGGTATGTCTCCCGGACGATGCAATACAGGCCTTACAACGCCTAGGCATACTGAGTATCAAATTATCAATCTGATCTTGGGAAATATTACACCACTCATCAAGCAATGCCCTCCGAAGTTCCGGTTGACAGGTGGGAGGGGGTTGACGGGCTGCAATTCGTCGTCCAAGCATATCCCACACATGCTCTATTGATTCAAGTCCGGTGAGTATGCTGGCCAATCCATACGAGTTATATCCTCCAATTGAAGGCATTCGTCTACAATGTTTGCACGGTGAGGACGGGCGTTGTCATCCATAAACAGAAATTCAGCACCCATGGCGCCCCGAAACAAACGTACATGTTGTTCCAGAATGACATCCCGAAAGATGTGGCCTGTCATCGTTACACTCTGAACATGCAGGTCAGTTCTGGAATCAAGAATAATTCCTCCCCAAACGAGCCATCCTGCACCACCGTAACGGTGTCGTTCAATGGTGGTGTTCTCTTGGTGGTAACGGGTACCTGGCGCTCTCCATATGGAAGTCCGGCGAGAATCAGACTGCAAACTAAACCTGGACTCGTCGCAAAACATCACGACCACTGTTGCGGTGTCCACAATGCATGCTCTCTACTCCAGGTTAATCACAGGCGACAGTGAGTTGCGGTAAGTGGAACACATCTGACAGGCCTACGAGCATATAGACCAATGTGCCCTAAGCGTCTGTAGACGGTCTGCCTTGAAACTGTCGTACCGGTAGCTGAAGAGAGCTGACGAGACAGGTCTGATGCTGTGATCCGTCTATTTCTTTTGGCAGTAACTGTCAAATACCGGTCCTCATTCTGCGTTGTAACTCGGGGGCGACCTGTGCTGCAACATGTACTCACATTACCACCATCTTGGAATCGTTGCCAAAGCCTGGAGATGACACTCTGGGCGATTCAACGTTTCTCGGATACTTCCAGCTGGGTACGTCCACATTCCAGTCGTCCGATAATTCTACCACGTAAAAATCATCCAAAGGCTTCCTTTGTGCCATAACTATGCGGTTATTGCACTGAAAGGCTTTTTAAAACGCTTGTGAACAATTTTACTTCTTTGCTACCATTCCTTATATACCCCTCTCTTACACTCTCGTCATTGTGACGTACTATCGGCGCCCTCTGGTGGTTTCCTGTAATTTGCATATTCTTCTTCAAGATGTGTGTGATAATTCTACAGGTGAAATTTTTATTTTAGAGTTCAATTTCTGTGTGATTCTGAATTATCCTTAATTTATGGACATGAGTGTATTATTGTTAAATGAGGTATTTTTAAAACCTAGGGTTTTCCAAAAGAATTTAAAAAAAAAAAAACTAACAAAAGAAAAATTCGTGGAATACGCATGCAAAAAATTGCACAAAAAAAATTCTAAAAATTTATTTTATTTTAACATTTTTTATTATTATTTTAAAAAACATACTCCTTTAAAAAAATTTAACTATGCTATTATGAAGATATTTTAAACACGGACAAAAAAAATCTGTTATTTCCATTGAAAGCTATTTTTAACTGTAGATGTCATTGAATATAGTCGTTGTGGAAAATTTACATGGTTGCATAAAGACAGACATTCTGAAATTTTAAAAAAAATAGGAAAAGAAATCATTTTATCCCATGCGTTGAAAAAGTCTGTAAAAGATTTTTCATCTGAGATTTTATATTTTTTTAAGAATGGGATTATACGCTTTGCGGGCTTCATGGAATTTAGTTGTTTTAACTTTTTCTATCGACATAGTTTGCATTTTTGCCTTATTTATCATCGCATATTCAGATGCTCCTGAAAAGATTTTCGTGGTATACCAAACGTAAGTAAAAGTTTTAAGACAGCTTATCTTGAACAAGCAGAACATTTTTATACCTGAAAGAACACAGCATGTACTTTTTCTTTTTCGAAAAAAAAAAAAGTTTTTGCTTGTGCTATAGACGTAAAAGCAACCCTGTTTGTTTCTTGATGCATTGATTCTTTGGAGCGTAATAAATGTACGGGCGCCTTACTGAAGATGGAGTGAATCTCTCTCCCAGAAAAGTTCCACGGGGATCATTAATTTGAATCAACCCGCTTTCAGAAGTTAGCATCGAATCATAAACATTAATGAAATTTTCATTTAGTTAATTAAGCAAAATTAATAAAAATGGACTCAGTTGTAATTATAAATTTAATTTAAATTGTTTTAAAGGTATTTAAAGATGGCGGCATTTGAAAATATTATAATATAAAAGCTTTGTTACCAGAGATGGGAAGAGTCAAGAACAAAGAGAATTTTTGAAATGTCGGCAGTAGGGAATCAGAGTCAGATGTCAGCCATCGAAAATCAGAATCAGATGTCAGCCATCAAAGATCAGAGTTAGATGTTAGACATCGAATCATAAGCATTAATGAAGTTTTTATTTAGCTAATTAAACAAAATTAATAAAAAATGGACTCAATTATAGTTATACGTTTACATTTAAATTGTCTCCATCTTTAAAGGTACTGGCATTTGAAAATGTTATAATATAAAAGCTTTGCAACCAGAGATGGGGAAGTCGAGAACAAAGAGAATTTTTGAAAAGTCTACAGTCGGGAATCAGAGTTAGATGTTAGCCTTCGAAGATCAGAGTCAGATGTTAGCCATCTAATCATAAACATTAATGAAATTTTCATTTAGTTAATTAAACAAATTAATAAAAGGGACTCAGATATAATTATATCTTTTACATTTAATTTGTCTCCATCTTTAAAGCTACGGGCGTTTGAAAATATCATAATATAAAAGCTTTGTAACTAGAGATGGGAGGAGTCGAGAACAAAGAGAATTTTTGAAAAGTCTGCAGTCGGGAATCAGAGTCAGATTTTAACCATGGAAGATCAGAGTCAGATGTTGGCCATCGAAGGTCAGAGTTAGATGTTGGCCATCGAAGATCAGAGTCAGATGTTAGCCATCGAAGATCAGAGTTAGATGTTGGCCATCGAAGATCAGAATCAGATGTTAGCCATCGAAGATCAGAGTTAGATGTTGGCCATCGAAGATCAGAGTCAGATGTTGGCCATCGAAGGTCAGGAGTTAGATGTTAGCCATCGAATCATAAACACTAATGAAATTTTTAATTAGTTAAGTAAAGCAAAAATTAACAAAAATGGACTCAGTTATAATTATATATTTACATTTAAATTGTCTCCATCTTTAAAGGTAAGGGCATTTGAAAATATAATATAAAAGCATTGCAACCAGAGGTAAGGGTTTGGTTTGTCGCTTTACGGTCATTTTTTGCACACTTTAGGCCAATTAGACCGGCACTTACAGTTTAACGTGGCAGAGGTGGGGGAGTCGAGAACAAAGAGTTGGAGTACAGAATCTTTGAAAGTCGGCAGTCGGGAGTCAGAGTTAGGAGTTAGTATGAAAATCCTATTCTCAATTCATTTTGAAAGTAATTTTCATTTTTCTAAAATTCAAAGAAGTAACTTTAAAATTACATGTGAATGAGGCAATTCAATTGTACTCTTCAATAATTCAACAGGTTGCATAAACAGTTATTGCTGCAACAGCAAAACCAAATATGTATTGACAGATTTTTCTCTGCGTTGAGTCTCATAAGAAGTTATTTTGGATCAACAATGAAAGAAGATATTATAGAAGTTATTTTATTTTTAAGACCAAATTAAATTTAAAGCATTGTAAATATAACATGATTATGTTTCATTGTAAATATAACATGATGATTAAATGCGCAGTTTTCTTTACTTGCCTTCAATTATTCTAAAAAATACATTGCTACCATTTAATTTAGTGTTGTTATTTTAATAGGATATGCATATATATATATATAATGTGTTTGTGTGTGTGTGTGATATTAAAATATCGTATGCGTGAAAATGACTTTTATTTTAAAAATGTTTGTTTATTAACAAAAATTAATTAAACAAATCTTTTGGATACTTAGCGATGTATATTTGTTTAAAATGCTAATTTAGCATTGCAAAAAAATCGGGAATTAAGATTATTGTTGTTAATTATTACAGACGATAAGAACCGCGGAAAATCCCACAAGTCTCTTTGACTGGCAGTGCTGAGTTGCTATGTTCACGCTATCAAAATAACCGTCAAATCTTCTTGTTTCTGGAAGTAATAAATATAAACAAATTCGAACCTCAGCAATTATGCTCGCAAGCTAAGCTACGCACGTGACCATTAGGTCACAAATACAATAATTAAATAAAAAAAAGCAAGATTATTAAAAACAAATCCTATTGGTTAAATCCTATTGATTCAATTATGCATTGGCGTTTAAAATTACTTTCTAGTAAAAGTTTTAAAGTAAATGAAAATTTGAAGTTCAAGAGAAAAAGTTGCACTCGATTTTATTTAATCTATGAGAAAGATGTAAGAAAATGTATAATGCTTTTATAATCTTCAAAATTTGTACATTCAGCTTAATGAATAATTACTTTATTGCTTAATAAAAATTCGAAAAGATAATTATAATTTTAATGAAAAGAAATTAACTACTAATTTTTTTTTTTATTCGAAATCTGAATTAGTAATAAAAATTTCATTCTTTCTTTAATTCTTTTTTTAAACTTACAATAAAAAAGCAATATTACCCATTATTCAAATATATGGTTAATTTCATAATTTTCTTTCATGTCATAATCTCTGTGAGACACGACATATTATTATTTTATAAAGTCAATAGCAATATCTAGCTTATTATGAAGAATATAATATATTCCATGAAAAATTATTAAAGTAAAACCTCATGATGCAATTTTCCACTGCTTTTAATTTTGCATTTTCTATTTGTAAAACAAACAGCTTATTTTCTCTATACTATTAATTTGTTACAAATGACTACAATAAAATGTCTTTTTTTACGAAGCTTTTAAGTAATAGAGACGGATAAAATGTTCGAGGTTCATTCCTTCAAGCATATTCTTATCTTTCTTCAGAATATTTGGTGAATCTTATACTTTTTTTTTCACGCCACCATCTCAAGCAGACACGACATATTATTATTTTAAAAATTCAATAGCATATTATATTTAATTTTAATATATTTATTATGTAAAAAATAATATATAACATGAAAAATTCGTTTATTAAAATATTCTCTTGGTGCATATTCTATAGTATATAAGATATTAAATGATAAAGTATTTTATTAACTGAGGTTTCAAATAGTGATGGATAGAATGTTCAAAATTCTTTTTCTTTGCTTATATTCTTAACTTTCTGAAGCATTTGATGAATTTCATATCTTTTCTTTCACAACATATTCCCTACGAGACGCGACATACCATTATTTAATAAATTCAATAACATTTTTTATTTAATTTTAATATTATTATTATGTAAAATATATATACCATGAAAAATTTATTCTCTTTGTTAAATCTCGACTATTATAGTGCTTATAATCGTATATGTTCTGTATGAAAAATAACCTGTTTATTTTCAATTTACTAAGATTAAGTAGTTACAAATGATTGCAATAAAATGTTTTTTTTTTTTTACTACGCTTTTAAGTAATAAAGACGGAAATATTTTCGAGATTCTTTTTCTTTAAGCATATTTTTTATTTTTCTTACGCATATTTGGTAATTTACGTGTTCTTCCAGTACATAAACTTTATTAGACAAGGCAAATTATCATATTAAAAATTCAATAACATAATATGTTTAATGTTAATATATTTACTATGAAAAATATAATGCATGTCTTGAAAAATTCATTTTTATTAAAGTATTCTTTTGGTGGAATTTCCACTATTATACTTTTTATAGTCGTACATTTTCTACCGGTAAAATAACCAGTTTATTTTCAGTCAATTAATACTAAGCTAATACTAAATGATTTTAATAAAATATTTTTCTACTAAAGTTTCCACTTATAGAAATGATTAAATTGTCCAATAATCTTTATCTTAAAGATATTGGTGTATTTCATACCTTTTCTATATCATCATAATCTCTACGAGCCACGGCATATAATTATATTACAAAGTCTATAACATGCCTGGTTTAATTTTAATATATTTATTATATAATGACAGTATATACACTGAAGTGACAAAAAGTCATGGGATAACAATATGCAAATTTTCAGATGGCAGTAGCATCGCGTAGAACAGGTATAAATGCGCAGTGCTTTCGCAGAGCTTTCATTTCTGTTCAAGTTATTCATGTGAAGAGGTTTTGACGTGATGATGACCGCACGACGGGAATTAACAGACTTTGAACGCGGAATGTTAGTTGGAGCTAGACGCATGGGTCATGCCATTTCGAAATCGTTAGGGAATTCAACATTCCCAGATCCACTGTGTCAAGAGTGTGCCGAGAGTATGAAATTTCAGGCATAACATCCCACCATGGATAGCGCAGTGGTCGACCGCCTGCACTTAACGACCGAGACCGGCGACGTCTGCAAAGAGTCGTAAATTCTAACAGACAAGCAACACTGCGTCAAATAACCGCAGAAATCAATGTGGGACGTACAAGGGACTTGTCTGTTAGAACTGTGCGGAGAAATTTGGCTTTCTTGGGCTATTCCAGCAGAAGACCGACTCGAGTGCCTTTACTGACAGAACGACATCGCTTACAGCGACTCTCGTGGGCACGTGAGCACATCGGTTGGTCCCTAGATGAATGGAAAATCGTGGCCTGGTCCGATGAGTCACGATTTCAGTTGGTTAGAGCTGATGATAGGGTTCGAGTGTGGCGCAGACCCCACGAAGCCATGGACTCAAACTGTCAGCAAGGCACTGTTCAAGCTGGTGGTGGCTCCGTAATGGTGTGGGCTGTTTTTTCATGGCATGGACTTGGTCCTCTGGTGCGACTGGACCGAACATTGACTGGAAATGCTTATGTTCAGCTACTTGAGATCACTTGGTGAGCCATTCATGGACTTCATGTACCCAAACAACGATGGGATTTTTATGGATGACAATGCGCCATGTCACCGGGGCCACAACTGCTCGCGATTGGTTTGAAGAACATTCTGGACAATTCCAACGAATGATCTGGCCACCTTAGATCGCCTCGACATGAATCCCATCGAGCATTTATGGGACATCATCGAGAGGTCTGTTCGTGGCCAAAATCCTGCACCATCAACGCTTTCACAATTATGGACGTCTATCGAGACAGCATGGCTCAATATTCCTGCAGAAGACTTCCAACGACTTGTTGAGTCCATGCCACGTCGAGTTGCTGCACTCTCCGGGCGAAAGGAGGGTCGACACGATATTAAGAGGTATCCCATGATTTTTGTCACTTCAGTGTATAATATGTGCTATGAAAAATTCATAATTCCTTTCATTAATTCTCCACTTTTTACTGCTTATAATCGTATATAATTTGTCTGTAAAAATAGCCTGTTCATTTTCAATTAACTAATACTAAGTAGTTACAAATTATTGCAATAGAATGTTTTTTTTTTTTCTTCTACTAAGCTTTTAAGTACTAGAGACTGATAAAATTTTCGAGATTTTTTAAGCAAATTCTTCTCTTTCTTCTTCCTGGCATATTCTTTATGAGACACGACAAGTTATTATTTTAAAATGCCAATGACATAATATGTTCAATATTAATATATTTACTATGTAAAATATAATACATGCTATGAAAAATTTATTTTTATTAAAACATTCTCTTGGTAGAATTTCCATTGTTATACTGCTTATATTCGCACATTTTCTACCTGTAAAATAACCAGTTTATTTTCCATTCAATTAATGCTAAGTAGATACTAAATTACGGCAATAAAATATTTTTTCGACTAAAGTTTCAACAAATAGAGATGGATAAAATGGCCAAGATTCTTTTCTTAAGGATATTGATGTATTTCATACCTTTCTACCTCTTCATAATATTTACGAGACACATATAATTATATTAAAAAGTCATCAACATGCTCTGTTTAATTTTAATATGCTTATTATATAACATATAATATATACCATGAAAAATTCATAATTCCCTTCTTATCTTTACTATTATAGTTATTATACTATTATATGCAGTATAATAGTGAAGATATATTTATAGATGTAGCATATATTTTATATTCTCTCTGTAAAATTACCTGTTTATTTTCAATTTACTAATCTAAGTAGTTACGAATGATTGCAATAAAATGGTTTTTTTTCCTACTAAGCTTTTAAGTGATAAAAAAGGATAAAATGTTCGAGATTCTTTTCCTTAAGCACATTTTTAATCGTCCTTACGCATATTTGGGGAATTTTGTGTTCTTCCAGTACATAATCTTTAGTTGACACGACAAATTATTATATTAAAAATTCAATAACATAATATGTTTAATGTTAACATATTTACTGTGTAAAATATAATACATGCCATGAAAAATAACTTTATATTCAATCAATTAATACTAAGTAGATACTAAACGATTACAATAAGATAATTTTCTGCTAATGTTTCAACTAATATACATGGATAAATGTCCAAAATTCTTTATCTTGAAGATATTGATGTATTCCATACTTTTTTTAACTGATCATAATCTCTACGAGACACAGCATATAATTATATTACAAAGTCAATAACATACTTGGTTTAATATTAATATATTTATTATATAAAGTAATAAATATATGCCATGAAAAATTCATAATTCCCTTCTTTAAATCTCCACTATTATGCTACTTATATTCGTATATATTCTGTCTGTAAAATAACCTGTTTATTTTCAATTTACTAATACTAAGTGGTTAGAAATGATTGCAATAAAATGTTTTTTCTTCTACTAAGCTTTCAAGGAATAGAGACGGATAAAATGTTCGAGATTTTTTTTTCCTTGAGCCCATTTTTATCTTTCTTAAGCATATATGGATAATTTCTTGTTCTTCCATGACATAATCTTTATGAGATACGTCAAGTTATTATTTTAAAAATTCAATAGCATAATATGTTTTAATGTTAATATATTTACTATGTAAAATATAATGCTTATCATGAAAAATTCATTTTTATTAAAGTATTCTCTTGGTGGAATTTCCATTATTATATAGCTTATAATCGTACATTTTCTGCATTTAAAATAAACAGTTTATTTTCAATTAATTAATACTAAATGATTACAATAAAATATTTTTCTACTAAGGTTTCAACTAATAGAGATAGATAATATATCCAAGATTCATTATCTTAAAGGTATTGGTATATTTCATACCTTTCCTACCTCATCATATTCTTTAAGACACATATATAATTATATTAAAAAGTCATCAACACGTTTTGTTTAGTTTTAATATATTTATTAAATGAAGTATAATATATGCCAGGAAACATTCATAATTCCCTTCGTTAATCTCCATTATTACATTGCTTATAATCGTATATATTCTGTCTGTAAAATAATCTGTTTATTTTCCATTTACTAATATTAAGTAGTTACAAATGATTGCAATAAAAGGGGTTTTTTCTACTAAGTTTTTAAGCAGTAGAGACAGATAAAAGGTTCGAGAATATTCTTCGTTAAGCTCATTCTTATCTTTCTTAAGCATATATGGATAATTTCGTGTTCTTCCATCACATAATCTTTATGAGATACGTCAAGTTGTTATTTTTAAAAATTCAATAACATAATATGTTTAATATTAATATATTTACTATGTAAAATATAATGCATGTCATGAAAAATCCTTTTTATGAAAGCATTTTTTTGGTGGAATTTCCACTATTGTACTGCTTATTAATGTACATTTTCTGTCTGTAAAATAACCAGTTTTTTTCAGTCAATTAATACTAAGTTGATACTAAATGATTACAATAATATATTTTTCTACTATTTCAAATAATAGGGATGGATAAAATGTTCAAGATTCTTTATCTTAAAGATATTAATGTATTTCTCGAATTATTGGTGTATTTTCCTCTTCATTATAATCTCTACGAGGAACGCGAGACACGGCATACAATTATATTATCAAGTCAATAACGTGTTTGGTTTATTTTAATATATTTAGTAAAGTATAATATATGCCATGAAAAATTCATAATTCCCTGTGGTAAATTTTCTGTTTGTAAAATAACCTGTTTATTTTCAATTTACTAATACTAAGTGGTTACAAATGATTGCAATAAAATGTTGTTGTTTTTTTTATTAGGTTACAACTTATAGAGACGGATAAAATTTGTGAGATTTTTTTTTTCTTTCTTGATGCGTATTGAATAAGAATGCTTCCCGATAATGTGTCAGTTTGACCGGAGACCCAGCGATCATGTAAAGACAAAGTGTTTTTTGACTCATCGTTTACCGACCCCGAGTGGTGAGGGGGGTACAAAAAGTGATGACTCACCCTCCAATGATTAGGTAGAGGTGATCGATAGGAAGCAGGGTGCTCATTCTTGTCGTCCAAATAAAAGTGAACGAAAAAAAGATAATGTCATCATAAACAGCAGCTGCAGTAGCCCAGCGTCTCTCCTAATGACTCTGGGCCCGAGTTACGAGCCACCTTTCAGATCTGCCTATTGGTAACTGCTGCCCAGCAGTTTGAATGAGCACATAAAATCGGACTAACTCAACTTTCTCGATAAGATACTCGCCAAGAATTAAAGACAATTGCTAAAGATTTGGAAACTTACAATTACAATATGGTCAAAGACCACGTTATTTAACATTTCCTACAAAATGAATTTGAATTCATTAAAACGCATTTAAAAAAATAACAAAGAATATAATTGATTAAATTGATAGCACACTCTAAAAATCCGTGTTACTTTTATTTAAATTATTTTTCTTTAGGAATTATAAGGAAACTATATTCTATTTTAACATCCGAAACCTTAAAAATTATTTGACTGCTTACGATTGGTATATGAAGTTATAATTCTTTTCGCGCCTGGTACCTAATTCTTTTCGTGCCTTTTTGATACTTCGTTCCTGGTGTACTCTTGTATCCATTGTTTTTATTTATCTCTATTAGATGTTTAGCACTAGTTTTTTTAATGTTTAGTGTTCATATTCATCAGAGTTCAGTTCAGTTTCTATCAGTTCATTATTATCATGATGTTTATCTACCTATTTCTTTGATTTAGAAAAAGTAAGTTTTTTAAAAATCATTTTAAATATTTAATTTTTTTATGTTCATGAAAATTAAAAAATTTCATTTCCTGTAGCTAGGAAATACAACTTCATATCTGCTAATCTTTCTATATATATAATTCTTCTGTGCGTGTGTTTATCACTGAACCCCTCTTAAACGGCTGGACGGATTTTTATGAAATTTTTTGCATGGGTTTTTGAGTGTGTGTCTGGGTGGTTTAGATTCACAATTGAACCCGGTAGGTAGCGCTGCAATCGGGTTCTTCTGTACGTGTGTTTGTCACTGGTCTCCAACTAAATGGCGTTTCCGATTTTGATGAAATGATGAAACTTTTTGTGTGTTTGACAAAACATTCAGAATGCTTTATGCTATCCCCTTGCTGTAGTAACCACCAGATGGTGTTGCATATAATGAAGTATATCAACTTCTATACCGTTCAACCAATCGCTATGAAAAATGGTAATAATATGCATTCAGTATGGAAAATATGTATGTTTATATATCCACTTTATTGTTACTTGCCACCAGATGCTGCTGCAACATTTCATCTTATATACCGTTCAAACGATATCCATGAAAATTAGTATGCACACATATTGGAACATGGAGAATATATTCGCTATATGTTATTTTCTAGAATGCATTCTTTTTGTCAGGACAACGTATACCGTGTTCTGAGAGCATATGTATATATCAACAACGTGAACAAAACTTGGGGGAAGGGGCCTGAAGAGGAACAAAAATTGTCATATAATATGGTATTTAAAGCCAAATTTATTAGGAAAATTTCACAAAAATACTTATGTGGTGTGGCATAAAATAGAATGACAAAAGGACAATAATAAGTACAAAAAAACCATTTCATTTTAACAGCAGAGTTACAATGCAGTATGTGGTACAGAGTTCAATCCCACAAAGGAGACATAAAGCAATGTTACAGGGGTTGTTTGAAGTTATTGGCTTGAACGTCATTGTGTCGGGGACAGAAGAATGATTTCTAAACGCACTGAAATTTACAGGGTGTACTGGTGATATATGTCACAGCTACAATGGTCCGTGCTATGAGATCTCATAATATAGTAATTTTAAGATGTCCTTTAAAAAGTAGTGCCAAATATTGATGTCTGGGGAAGGTGGAGGCAAAGCAACAGGTCCTATCTACTTTTTGCAATTAAATAACGGTAGGATATAATGCCAAGTTGTCCACGACACAGATAATAAAGTACCTCGGCTCTCACAAGTTTGTGAATTCCATTCTAAAATTCATGACACCAGAGAATACGTTTTACCTCTACCTATTTAATGATAAGTCCTTTATAAATCTTTAATAAAGTTATATTGAAATTTCGTCGTTTCCAAAGAGTACTATAAAAATTATGAGATGCGCGAAAAGAAAACAAAATGTCATCAGTAAAATCGGTTTTAAATCTATTTTGAAAATCATCCATACTTTCAACTTAGTTCAAATTTGTTGCAGGATTACTAATTGTTTCTTTCCTTTTCAGGAATCTTATCATCCTATTTAATTGCATCTCAATATCATTGTAAGGAAATTTTCTATTCATAACGTGCAGCAATTTTATAGAATATATGTCATGTTGGAAATTTATCTGTTAGAGCGTTCATGTTTAACAAATTAGTGCTAAAACATATAATTAGTTTTAAAAAGATAAATTTTATTCATTATTATATGGAAGTGAACAGTATTTGCATAATACCAATATTTTAATAATTGTTAAATAAATAACTATAAATAACTCACAGCCCAATTGAGAATTAATTTTCCATATGCCTTTTTTTTCTGAATTAAAATCTTTTTTAATAATTCAATATTTAGAAATTTAAGCGAACTTTTTGAAATAAAATTATCAAAAACA
Source organism: Caerostris extrusa (assembly GCA_021605095.1). Taxonomy (NCBI): domain Eukaryota; kingdom Metazoa; phylum Arthropoda; class Arachnida; order Araneae; family Araneidae; genus Caerostris; species Caerostris extrusa. The sequence goes on along the minus strand of BPLR01017659.1, from coordinate 49,911 downwards.
TTCAGCTGTACTACGTGTATCGTATTTAAATTCTTAGAACTTTTTGTCTTGGAACAATACTTGAATAAAGAAGTACAGCTTAAAAGATGTCTTTACTTTCATAAGAAGAAAAATAAATATACCGACCAAATAAGGTTAAATACTCTTACTTAATATTCTATTAAAATATGTATAATTTTTTTTATCTCACTTATCAATATCAATGCCTTTATGTTAACAAACAAAAAGATTTTTATTCAAAATGAACTCTAGTTCTTTTGGAGATATTCAAAATGATGATCGTTTTGGAGACTTTCCAGGATCTAATTTCGTTTTATTAATTCTCGAATAAAAGTTGGACTACAAATTTTTATTTTTATTTTTCCGAAAATTGGTAAGAAGGAAAATGTAAAAACACGTTTCCCTCTGAAATTGCATGTACGTAAAAAAGAGTACATATTTCTGAGCGCGAATTAGATCACCACGAGATGATCTAATTCGCAATGTTCTTTCCTCATTGCTAACTGCTGTTCTCTTAGCAATTTCCTTATTTATTCTATGTTATATCCTATTTTATAAAACAAATATATATCTATTATTTAATGACAGAATCTGAATAAAAATCAAAATGTGTCTTTTATTTCTTATTTATTTACATTTTTTTTTTTTTTATTAATTATTACTCTGTTTTCTGTATATAACCAAAATGTGTTTTTTATTTATTATTTATTTAATTTTTTTTTTTTTTGTTTTTATTAATTATTACTCTGTTTTCTGTATATAACCAAAATGTGTTTTTATTTAAATTTTTTTGTTTTTATTAATTATTACTCTGTTTCTGTATATAACCAAAATGTGTTTTTATTATTTATGTTTACTACAAGCATTTTGATACTAAGGAAGAAACACTCATAATTTAAGTTTAAATTCCCTATCATCAAAATATAATTATTATTCTGTACATAATTATTACGCTATGTACATAATTCTGTATATAATTATTACTCTATATACATAATGCTGTGCATAATTATTATTCTTTATTCCATATATAACCAAAATGTGTTTTTTATTAATTATGTTTACCACATACAGTTTGAGATTTAAGAAGGAACATTCATAATTTAAGTTTAAATTCGCTATCATAAAACCATAATTATTATTCTGTATACACTATTATTCTCTATATAATTATTACACTGTACTTTGTATATAACCAAAATGTGATTTTAATTAGTTATGTTTACTACATATACTTTGAGATTTAAGAAGAAAGACTCATAATTTAAAGTCTAAATTCGCAATCATCAAAATATAAGTATTATTCTGTTTATAAATATTATCCTGTATTCTCTATATAACCAAGATGTGTTTTTTATTAATTATGTTTACTACATACATTTTAAGATTTAAGAAGAAAAACTCATTATTTAAGTTTAAATTCGCTATCATCAAAATATAATTATTATTCTGTATACATTAGCATATAATAATAATTATTTTTATTATTCCGAAAATACGTTTGCACAAAAATATGTTGATTTCAAACAATTTAACTTTCTATTTAATTTATTTTTTAATTAAAAAATAAAATTTTAATAAAATTGAAATGTTTTAATGTATTTATTGCTGTAATATTTTCATTACTTTTCATAATTAACTACTATCGAATTATTTGAAATATTTCCAAGTGATACAAAATATTTATTTAGTGTTTTTTTTTTTTCAATTATTTACAAATGGATACAAAGATTAAAATCGAAAAATACACAAAAAGACTGAACCTCATATCATCGTGATAAAAAGAAAATATTTTCATTACTAATAAAGGATGGAACAAACAACTAGGGAACAAATAAAGGATGAAAAAAAGAACGTTTTACTTGACATAGCGCAGTTGTTTTTGAAAAAGAGTGTGTTCGCGTATTATCAGAATTAATTGCTGTCCATAAGAGGAGACAGGCTTTGTTTTCTACGTTGTATTTTTTCAGACAACGAACAATTTCGAATGGAGGGATTTTCAGCGTCTGTTGGTTGCAACTTCGGAAGAAAAGATTTCAGGGTGGATTCCTGTCTTCTATTAACTAGTATATATTAAAACGATACACTGGCACATTTTTTGGCGAAATTAATTGGCTGAATTAATTATTGGCACTGAATTAATTGACTGGTGAGTGCTCATTTTTTGTTTTCTTATCAATTGTATTACATATGAACTTTAAAATTTCGAGGAAATCATTATTCTACCTTCTCATATAGGAAGCGAATAAATGAGTGGATTACATTAGCCAGAATATGCAAATGCCTGTAATTAACATGTGCATTGCATTAGGAAAATAGTTAGTATGTGCATTGCATTGGGAAAGTAGTTAGCATGCTCATTACATTGGAAAAGTAAAGCATGTGTATTTTACTAGGAAAATAGTTAGCACGTGCATTGCATTGGGAAAGTAGTTAGCGTGTGCATTGCATTAGGAAAGTAGTTAGGTATGTGCATTTCATTGGGAAAAGTAGTTAGGTATATGCATTGCATTTAGAAATTAGTTAGCTTGTGTACTGCATTTGGAAAGTAATTAGCATGTGCATTGAGAAAAACAATGTCAGAGCAGATAACATCATATTTAATGCATTAACAAACTCATATATTATATATGAGTATTTATAAAATTTATAAAATAACAAACTCATCAATAAGAGAGTGGGGGAATTTTCAGACATGCCCTTTTTTGTTTTGATGGCTTAGGTTGTGTACTTCCACTAAGCATCAGATATTCAACACAATAATATCTTTTTTTAAACAAATTTAACAAGCATAATTTAACAAAGAACTTAATGTGACGCGTGATCAAATAAATAATAAAAGAATAACACCAAATACTTATTAAATCGCAAACTTATATACCATTTTATTGCGTCTAAGCAAATTAGCAATCAACACAAAAAGTTTATTTTTTGTGTTCATCAAAATGCCTTAGGGAGTCAATTTGGAGCAATTGAACCAATCTTACATGCAAATCTTACCACCTAGTATGAAAATGGCGTCAAATTTCCAAGCACCAGAAGAGAAATATGAAATGTTTTTTATAACATGAAACTTCAAATTTTTTAAATATATAAATGATTCATTTGCTTACAGATTCTTAAGACTTGAAAAAAAATTGGAATTTAAAAAATTCAAATTTAAAATAGCAGATCATTATCTAAAATAGGCGCTTTTAATTCGTTTAAAAAAAGCCAGGACTTCATTACTAGTTTCTCGTCGAATACTGTCGTTAACAGTAAATAAATTAACAGTCAGTAGGAGAGCTAACAAAAGATTACTCGACTTTACTCGTCAAACAACTGATTTTAATGAGCCTGATACAGCGCATTCTCAAAAATCACGTACCTACAAACCATTAAATCAGCACTCGTCTTATTTGTAAGAGCCCGAGGAAAGACGGCATTTAATTTGTAACATCCGACTCCGCGGTGTCTGAATCCCTCCCACTCACTCAACTGTAGGGTTCTGTGTGGAATTAACGAGGCTGTTCCTTGACATAAAGGCTTAATGCTGGGGAACATTGGGTGTCACGTATTATGTGGAAACCAGTTTCTCGTGAAGCACTGTTTGTCACTGCCAGGGAAGATTAAGGTATGCACACTTCAATTGTGACATTTCTGGCAGAATTGTTCCTTTGCTTTCTATTTTCCTCCCATTTATTCAACTGCAGCTTTTTTTGTGGAATTAACATGGCTGTTTCTGGGCTTAAGGGCTTAATTCGGGTGCACATTTGGTCAAGTATTATAAGGCTAACTAATTTCTGAAGAAGTACTCACAGTTCATCACAATTAGAGAAAAGTAAGGTATGCTCATTTCAAGAATTTCCATTTCTGAGAAAATATTTTCTTTTGTTTTCCAAGATATTATCCAAAATTATTTTATTTTGTTTTCTTTTACTCACTCCATTGTGACCGTCTGTATTGCTGTTACCATTAGATGCTTTTATATCAAGGAAGTATAATTATAATTCATATTTGGTAGCGCATATTAATTGCTGAACAATTTCTTGGGAACTACTGTGCTACGACATGAGAAAATTAAGGTATTTACATTTCAAAATGAGTATTTAAAAATTTGAAAATTATTTCTAAGGTTAATAATAGAATAATGAGAAGGCAATGCAGATTTAAAGAGGAGACAATGCACAGTTTTTGTAACTAACTAATAAAACATGTTTTGATATTTAAATCTGCTTATTTTATTTATCAGATTTCGCAAAATACAAATATTCTTTTGCTTTCAACTTATTAAAAAGGATCAAAACCTTTCAGATAGAAAAGATTTTGTACTATCAATACTATACAAATGAAATGATAACATGTTAAGCCACTCACACTCTACAAAGGTATTTTAAATTTTCCACAAAAAAAAATGCATAAAAACAAAAAAGAAATTGAATCAGACAGATGAAATCCATTGAATTTAGAAATTTAATGTACAAATATTCTGAAGAATTTTCATAAAATCCTTCTGTTGTAAGCTATTATGTTGTGCAGATTCTGTTACTTTGAGCAGAAGATTAAGAATGAGAATTTCATATTTTATAAATTTATTTTCAGTTAATTTTTTTTAAATTTTATAGAAATTTTTAATATTGTGTTTCATTTTTGTAAAAAACTTAGTGTTAATTAGCTTTATAAAGTAAAAGAAGATTGTTAGTTTGGTCGAAAAATATATGTAAAACATTATTTTCTTTAAGTATTGAGATAATTATTATAAGTTTCAAGATAAAAATTATCATTATATTTATGTTCGTCTGTTTTCCATGAATGGAATCATAAGATTTAGGTTTTAAATTTTTTCTTTCTATCGGCAAAGCAAAAATAAAAAATTAAAATTAAGTTCATGAAAAAAAGTAAAGAAAAAAATTATACACAACATTAGATACAGATGCAAATTAATACAATATTTTAGTTAGACAATATAATGAATAATAAAAAAAATATCCGGATCATTGCCCCAAAAGCTGTCTAGCTTTCCTGTATTAGATTGTCTCAGTGTTACCCTGAAATATTCTACAATGAGGAAAGTGGACTCTTATTCATAGGTTCCATCATACCCCAAAGTGGGCAATACAGTTGGTCGTAAATGTCAATACAATGTTCTCCCGAACAGTCGCAACCTGACAGTAACGTGATTATTATCAAATTACGACTATATGAGACAATAACTACATCGTAGTGGTATCGACTATATTAGTATTTACACCTATGGATAATTTACCATAGGTACAATTGGTTTTTACACTTATTGGTAGGTTACTATAGGTACCATTGGTATTTACACTTATTGGCAATTTTCCATTGATATTTACACTTATTGGTAGTTTACCATTGATATTTACGCTTGTTAGTAGTTTACCATTGATCTTTACACGTATTGGTAGTTTACCATTGATATTTACAATTATTTGTAGTTTACCATTACTATTTACAGTTATTGGCAGTTTACCATTGATATTTACACCTATTGGTATTTTGACCACATCACTCATATTAATACACCTATTGCTTATTAGTATTTTACCACTGATATTTATACCTATTGATATTATTACCATCGTATTGATATTCATACCTCCGTAGAGAATCATCGTAAATATTCCCAAGATATTTCCTATTTTTGTTTTGATTCTGCCATGCAATAGTAAGGAACTAAAATCCATTTGATGTAGAACTTAGTTTAATGATTAAACACCTATGAGCATATGGCTTTGTGACTAAGAATTCATTGTAACATGACTCGCTTATTTTTGTCTTTGAAGAAATTCTCAAATGCTGGGAAATTTATTTCTAAGAGAACAACACAATTTAAAGTATAATTTTCAATACGTACGCATGTAATTAGCGTAATTTTTAATAAGTACGCATAATACCGTATGCATGTAATTAGCGTAATTTTTAATAAGTACGCATAATATCGTACGCATGTAATTAGCGTAATTTTTAATACGTAAGCATATATACACATAATACCGTACGCATGTAACGTATAATTTTCTGTTAGTATTTCAATAATTACTATCAATGAAAAAGGAGATATTTTTAAATTCTATAAACGTATTTGCATAATGAATTTTAAAATGGCTTTATGAAACTGTATGTTATCAAAAGAAATAGGAACTATTCTTTTAATAAAAGACAATACTAAGAAGAAACTAAAATAAATTTCATTTGTTGTTCATAGAATACAAATAAATGGAAGACTTCCTTGGATAAAATAAATAGAACAATATTTATTTTGTAGGTATTACAAACAAGCAACTTGAAATAATTTTGTTACATATTTCTGAAATAGAATTTTTACGAATACAACTCCGTGATGATTTTTTTATAGAAGGTGTAAAACTATTGATTTAAAAAATACAAAATAGATAAAATAATTGGATTTAACAAGATGGAGAAATGCTTGAATGAATTTTTAATGTATTGTATATAACATAAGTATTATGTATAACGCATGATATTCAATATTTTTCATTTCATTGTTGTATTTCTAAAAAAATAAAGTACTGAGGCATCGAGGCGAATAAAAGATAACTGACATGTTTTGATATTTGAAAAGAATACTGGGTACCATTAAAAATAAATTTTTCAAATCTACTAAAAGATTTCCCACATAAGCCAATTTCACGCTACGTTTGTTATCTTGTTACTTGGTTTAGATCAGTTTACACAGCAAACATTTTGGTTAAAGAGGTTTAAAAACAGAATTTATAAAAAATGTGAGCTCACTGAAACTCAAAGGATGAATATTTTTTCGTAAGGTGAAGTTTTGTAGCTTAAATTATACTTTATTTATGCATTTTTTAGTTTGATATATGAAGAATAAATGATAGAATTGGATAAAAACAAATAATTTATTCATAGATTGTACAAGAAATAGCATTTTGTTTTTTATCTATGTTTTTATCTATTAGTTTACATAACTTTTTTGGATAAACAGGAAATTTATCGTTCTAGTGATAAAATCATGATACTAAATCTATTTACCGTCAGTTTCCTTTTCGCTAACATAATTTCAAACAAATCTCAAGTTTCAAATAAAACAAACCGTTCGTTATCAGTCGTAGTCCAATACACAGACTATTTGTTTGGCTTAAACAAACAAACATTTTTTTTTATGTTTTAGTTCCTTAAGATATAGCTTAAATTTAAAAAAAATGTTTTAAATTTTTCTTCTTATAGTTTTAGAATATACATTTCTCGAAGTTTTATCTTAAAATGTAAATTATCTTTTTTTGTTCCCATTTGTAATGACTTTTTTTAATCCAACCCTTTGTTTATAAAACAAAAGTAATTCAGTCAATTAATCAAGCAAAGGCAATTCTGAAAAAAAAAAAAAGTCAGATAATTTTCTTTCAATTATTTTAAATACCACCTTTTTTTTAAAATACATTATTTTCTGATAAGGATGCAATGCACGACGTCTGGGTAGTGGTAACACTTCTAGAAATGTGAATTTATTGCAATTGTCTTGCAACATAAATAAAGAAAAACAGTAAGATTCTGTTTTTTTGCGAAAATTCTAAATATGTGTTTTAATTTAATATCGTAAAAGTAAACCATTTTTTCATCTACTAAGCAAATAACTTGCACATTTCAAACAAAGAGTAATCAGTTATAAAAAAGAAGAAGAAAAAAATAGAAACAAAATTTAATTCATTGTTCCACATATATGCATACTTTATCATTTTCCTTGTGGTCATCATTCACCAGTTAGCTTTTTGATACCGCTGGAGTAACATTTTAGACTTCGTGTAGAGAATTAGTTAATCTGGAATTTCAGTCATCAGTTTCGTTTTTACATTTTTATTTCATTAATTGTGTCATATAAGCACATTACCTTGATCACTCGTAAGCACTTCTGATACCACTGGAGAAGCAATTTAGACTCCGTTTAATGAACTGTGTCACCTGGGCGTTTAGGCAATACAGCTATTTCGCTTGTAAACTTTTATTTCATTTACTGTGTCTTATATACATGTACCCTGATGATTTGTAAGCACTCGTGATACCACTGGAAGCGAATTATGTTACCTGGGCATTTAGGCAGTACAGCAGTTTCGTTTTTACAATTTTTATTTCATCAATTTTACCATATAGGCACATACAGTGATCATTTCCCTCATAATTTCCATTCACTTGTAAACACTCTTTTTATCGTGGGAGCAACAATTTATATAGAATTACGCCCATCGGAAGTTCATCCAGTACAGGAGTTTGATTTCATTGATTGTTTCATATAAGTACATATCTTGAGCATTTCGTACTGTAGTCACCATTCTTTTGAAAGCACTCCTGATACGGCTGAAGTAACATTTTATACCATGTTTATAGGATTACATCCCTTGAGAGTTCAGCTAGTAAAGCACTGACGTTTTTAACATTTTTATTTCACTAATATTCCATATACATACACATCTTGATTATTTGTAAGCCCTCATGATACTGCTGAAGCAAAAATGTATACCCTATGCTCAGTTTTAAACATTTAACTGTCGATAAAACGTTGAGAAGTAAACATCGTCTTCAGGTGAAAGTGTCACTGAATGCAAGATAGATCTGCAAGTTAGGTGTACAAACAATTTCAAACATTTCCGGATTATACGAATAACTGTACCAATTCTATATGTCTTCTTTATTCATTATTGCAGGACAAAAAATTTCACACAGTTTTTAATGAATTTCTGTAACATTAATTCTTTTGTTTGGAGGAAGCGAATCCCTTCATTTCACATTTTGTGCGTTTTTGTATTATGGTAGACATTGTAACTCGCAGTCACACGCAAGTCGAACAATGTTAAACTGAAAATTATGCGTGTATCATTTAAACAAACATTTGATATTTGCCACCAGACACAAGAGATTCGATTAAAATTATCCTTCAAAATTTAACTGAACATTAAACTGTTATTTGAAATAATAATTTAATATTGGACATTTATTTGAAATGAGAGTAGTATTTAACAACAAATATTAAAATTCCATTTTTATTGTGTTAATGAATCGCATCCTTCTATTCTCTTTAATTTAAAAATTTTGGGAAATCGTTGTTATTAATTAATCACTTTCCCTTTAAGCATAACTTTATCTCCTCAAACTTCTGTAAATGTATCTTTAAAATATTGAACAATGCAACTCTCATTCTCTTACCAAAATAATGGAACATTGCAATAAATAAATTTTATCATGAAGTCAGATTAATTTGGGACTTGCAAATATGAATCGTCTGTCTCTGTAATGCCAGTTGCATTAGAACAGCAACGAAATTAATCGTTCATAGCAATTTATATTTAAAGAAAAAAAGATTTCAAATTCAAAATAAATATTTCTTCTGCATACAATGATACAATGAATAAATATATATTTGAAATTAAATTAATATTAATGCTAAAAACAATCTATTGATTTATCTCAAAACTGTAAGCATTAAAGAGCTTAGAATAGAGTTTCAACTTACAGCAAACTGAATTAACTAAATAATCCTTTTAAGGGCAAACTGTCACATTAATTAGGAAGGCAAATATAACATTGCAGCGACGCATTTGAATATTAGACATGGAATCACTAATTCTTTATTTCCATTAATGTATGATTATGACTTTCAATAGAAATTCCTCTAATTCAAATCAAATCCCCGAATAGAATTTATCTCATCATCTGCTAAATATTCTGTAACAAGATGAAGACATCCAAACAATTTCAACGTCTTCATAACTTAAGTTTCTCTTGGCTCAATTGTATCCCCTTTGATGTAGTATCATTTACAGAATAATATTTTTTTTTCTTTTTGATAAACTTTTCAGCTAAGATTAACTTCTCATCTATTTAGTTAAACTTTTGAAAGCTAATCAGGCTTCGCTTCTCCTTTGATGTAAATCAACAAGGGCGAAAAAGAATTCGTTTGATTAGTTTACTGACTTTGACTATTTTCAATTACCACTGACAGTTTATCTGATCTCACAAGTATATTATTTGATTTCTATGTGTTCTATTTTCTCTATGATTATTAATCTTAAGTTTAATCTGAAACTAAAGTAATATATAAATGTGTGTATGTGTGTGTGTGAGAGAGAGAGAGAGAGTGCGTGTGAGTGAGATAGAGAGTGTGTTTGTGAGAGAGTGTGTGTGTGTGTGTGAAAGGGAGAGAGAGAGAGAGCATGTGTGTGAGAGGAAGTGTGTCTATAACAGAGAGAGAGGTGTGTTTGTGTGTGTGTTTTGAGTTAGCTTAAAAAGAAACTTACCAAGTAAATGGCGCCTGTCGGCCAATTGGCTAGAGCTCTGGCAGTTGGTACCACAGGTTTCAGGTTCAAATCCTGGCAATGGCATGGATGTTTGTTGGTGGTTCGGAATCCCCGTTAAACAGTAAGTCCCGGTCTAATTAATCTAAAGTGTGCACAAAATGACAGTAGAATGACAAAACCAAATCAATTACCAATATTCTTAAAGCATAATATAAACTCTCATCAACTTCAAGATTTGTTTTAATCATTTTTTTTAATTGCGTTTTTCATTATACCAGAAAAATTCTTTGAAGTTATTCTTAAGTTCGCGAATGCGATTTTTATGGCGAATTTTATTTATTATTCCTTTTTAGAAATAAATTGGACAAGCATGTAAAAAGTATTCCTTCTATATACAGCCTCTTCCAAAAATATGAGGCCCCCTTTAAAAACACAATTTTTTTAGTAAATGAAAATAAAGCTTTTCCTTGTCAATCATAGGCAACTATACAGAATTAACTTTTGAAATTGGTAATATTACACTTTAATATTACCTATGATACCAAAGACTATTTCGAGCCTACTAAACAATTATCTATGATATTATTTCATATTTATACCATTCCATACTTCTAAAAGAATATTTGTAAGAAACTTTTAATGTTATTGAATGTTAATATTTGTTTTAAAAGATACCCTAAATGACCTAATGTATTATAATCTAGAGACTCAAGACTAGACTAGACTAGAGTCAATTATCCTAAATATACTTTCTTGAAGTGCATGATAAATGGTCTGTTCCATTGTTTTGCTAAAACGTAAAGCCCTATAGATTACTATTATCGCATTGAATCGCATTGAATCTATAAAAATTTTTTGTATACATTGGGATACACATTTGACCTTTAAAATGAGGATTTTTTCAACGTCATCAATTCCATATAACCATTAATCGTCCTGATACATTTAAAATGTTTTAAAGTTATTATTACAAATTTTAGTGTACATGCATCTTTTAATCTTCATTTTATTTAGAATGCATCAAATTTACCAAAATAGTAAAAATTAGGAAAAAATATCCATCTTACTGTGATGTTATTTCATGTTTATACCATTCCATCTTCTAAAAGAATATTCATACGATACCTTTAGTGTTATTGAATGTTGACATTTGTCTTAAAAGATACCGTAAAAGACCAATTGCATTATAATCTAGAGACTGTGATGCCACTATCCTAAATGTACTTTCTTGAAGTCCATGATAAATGGTTTGTTCTATTGTCTTGCTGAAACTTAAAGCCCTATAGATTACTATTATCGATTATTTTAAAAATAAATTATCACATTGACTTTACAAAAAATTTATATACGTCTGATTACACATTTGACCTTTATAAATGAGGATTTTTTTCAACATCATCGACTGCTATAAAACCATTCATCGTCGTGATACATTTAAAGTGGGAATTACACATGTTTTGTCTATATGCTTCTTTTATTCTTCATTTCATTTAGAATGTTTCAAATCTACAAAAATAGTAAAAATAAGGAAAAAATATCCATCTAAAAAGCTGGTTTGCACCGTAGAACTACTACACAATTTCGAAATATTATTATTCTGTGAAATTAAATCAATGGAAAGCATTTGCTTTTCCTATTAATATGTTAATTCGGATCTTAGCAAAGTTCCAAAGTAAATTACTAAGAGCAATGTGAAGCTTTACTTTTTTGGCAATCTTAAAATAAATATGACAGTTTCGATAAGCATTAAGTTTTCAAATATTTGAAAATATTCGAGTTACAGTTTTAATTATGCTATTTTTAACCAAGCACAATAAAGTATTCATAAATTTAAGTTCTGCTTTTGAAAGAAGTTCGATTTGTATACTAGTAAAAATATCCTTTTCTTTTGAATTGCGTTTGTCAATCGTAAAAATATCAAAATTACTTTTAAAATCGTCAGCAAAAAAAGTTCTTTTTTTTTTAAGCGATAATAAAATTTTGTTAATTTAAATAATTTTCTAAACAAATGCATTTTAAGAGTTCCTTATACATATAGATAACTTAAAAAAACTAATTACATATTTATTGGTTTTTAAAAGCTAATTTTCATTGTCACTTTTAAAATTTGCACAATCTCATAATCAATCAGAATTTTTTAAATAGATTTAATTTAAACGTATCACACGAAACAAATGCAAACAGCATGCATGAAGCAAAAACTAATTGAACAAGAGATAAGTGTCATTATAATTGTCCCTATTATATCATAAAACCCAAAAACTGCTGCTCAATAAATTTAAAATATTTACTCCTAATTTAAAGGAGGGCCTGAATGGCCAAGTGGTTAGCGCTCTGGCGCTCGGTACCACAGGTTTCGGGTTCGAGTCCCGGCGGTGCCATGGATGTCTGTAGGGGTTCGAATCCACTTTAAACCGTAAGCCTCGGTCTAATATGAGCGCTGTGGGTGCATTGTTAATCCGCGTCCGTGGCTTATCTTCAAGTTACACGCGCTCCCTGGGTAACGCAAAGTGAGTAACGTCTGTGCAGCGCTTGCCTTAAGGCATCCAAGACCAAGCTGCCTAAGTATTTGCCAGCTGCATTAGAACAAAAAAAAAACCCTCATAATTTAAAAGTTTGCAAGTAACCTATTAGTATTTAACATCAATGAGTTGTTTATTTTTCTAATATGTAGCGACCCTGAATTTAATTCAAAATTAACATTGTCTTAATTATGTAGAATTCTTGATTTTTAAAGTATTACTGAATTAATAGCATTATATCAATGAGTTTTAATGTGGAAGGTTTTCAGAAATTATGTCCAACGGACGAGTCTCAATTATTGCCTGAATCCTGAACATAATTGTCATTATAATTGACACTGTTACATTGTAAGACCCAAAAACTGCTGCTCAATAAATTAAAAAAATTATTTACTCAATATTTAAAAACTTACAAATAACCTGTTAGTTTTTAATATCAATAAATTGTTAATTTTGCTAATATGTAACGAAATTCAAACTAAATTTATTATTTCGTTGAAATTCATACTAAATTAATTATTTCTTTGAAACTCATACAAAATTAAAATTTTTTTAATTGTGCAGAATTCAATATATTGTTTATTTTGCTGATTTATAAATTATTCTTGAATTAATAGTATTACATCAGTGAGTTTTATGCCGAAGGCTTTTGGAAATTAATTCCTTTGTACGAGTCTCACTCAATAATACCTGAATAAACATAATTGTCATTATAAATTTATTATGAAATTCACTATAATTGCCACTGCTATATCATAAGACCCAATAATTGCCGCGAGTCTCAATACCTGAATAAAAGCTCTCATAAATAGCCTGTTAGTTTTTAATATCAATATATTGTTTATTTTGCTAATATGTAACGAAATACAAAACTAAATGTATTATTTCTATGAAATTCATACTAAATTAAAAATGTCTAAATTGTGCAGAATTCAAACTAAATTTATTATTTCTTTGATTTATAAAGTATTCCTTCCTGAATTAATATCATTACATGTGAGTTTTATGCTGAAGGCTTTTGGAAATTAATTCCTATGTACGAGTCTCAATTAATACCTGAATAAACATAATTGTCATTATAATTGCCACTGTTGTATCATCAGACCCAAGTTCAATGCTGCTTAATAAATTAAAATTGCTTACTCATTATTTAAAAAACCTTATCGAACATAAATAGCCTATTAGTTTTTAACATCAATAAATACATTGTTATTTGCTGCAACAAATATAATATATTGTATACATTCTAATCTTCAAATTTATTATTTTTTTGAAATTCATACTAAATTAAAATTGCTTAATTCTGTTCAGAATTCCTGATTTCTAAAATATTCCTGAATTAATAGCATTACATCGGTGAGTTTTATGCTGAAGGCTTCGGAAATTAATTTCGACGGACGAGTCTCAATACCTGATTATCGAACATAATTGTCATTATAATTGCCACTGTTGCATCATAAGACCCCAAAATGCTGTTCAATATATTAAAATCGTATATTCTTTATCTAAAAACTTATAAATATCTTGTTAGTTTTTAATATTAATGAAATTGTTATCTTGCTGCAACAAATACAATATATTGTATACGAATTCAATAATATGTAACGAAATTCAAACTAAATTTATTATTTCTTTGAAATTCATACTAAATTAAAATTGCTTAATTCTGTTCAGAATTCCTGCTTTCTAAAGTATTCCTGAATTAATAGCATTAGATCGGTGAGTTTTATGCTGAAGGCTTTCGGAAATTAATTCCGACGGACGAGTCTCACTTAATACCTGAATACCGGACATAATTGTCATTATCTCATTATTCACGCCTCCCGTGTACTGTGCCCGAGTTCAAAACGCCTTCCAATGGCCACACTCTCCATTAGCGATCAAAGTAAATGGAAGTCAGCAGAGCCAGAGTCTCCAAGTATTCAATTTTCTGCCCTCGGCCTACTGGCAAAGGCCGTGTTACCATGTTTAGAGTACAGGATAATTACAAGGCTTGACGGTTCCTCTCGCGCGGCAAGGTCGTGCGTAATTAACGATGGAACACTAATTACTTCGGCACTCCGAAAAGAACAAAAACTCCCTTTGCTTCTTAATTCAAAACGGATGGATCGGGGGCCAACTTTGTTAATTCTGCATTCCACACAAGTTGGGAATCAATTGGATCGCGGAAATCAAGTATCGAATTGAATTCGGGAAGAGCTCTCGAGGATTCCGAAACTGCAGTCCTGAGCTTCAAAGATTTCTTTCAACTTTTGGATCTGGTTGCAATTAGGCTTATCAAGAGCCTTATTAATACTGATTTTCGATTCCAAGTTAGAATCCTCAAGCAATGATCACAGGATCTGAAGACCAAATATTTGTTTTGTATAAAATGGTAATTAGTGCTTATTGGATGGAGGTTTCATTCTGTTAATTAAAATATTTATTAACAGAGTTTGAAACATTTCTTTCAAGATCTTGCCGACTTTTAAACCAGGAACATCTCAGAATAGGTATGCAAGAATAGAGTTTAGAATGAAATGAAAAATGATGACTTAAGAACTTTTGAGTCATTTAAAACCATTAAGTTTCTAATTATTTCAAAACTTTTAGTATAACTTTGTGTTTCAAATTGATTTAAATAGCAATTGACAGGCTTCTTTCAAGATCACTTTTGCATATTTTTTTGGGATTTTTATGTCATCTATCTCTAAAATTATTTATTTGATGCTTTTTTTTCCTTTATTTTTTTCATTAATATGAATTTTTAACAGCACTTCTTTAATATGAAATTGGGATACTTTCTTTATTGGAAGAAATTAAATATGTTAATAAAAAATTTAATATACTGGTTATCATAATTTTAATAATACTACCTTTATATAAAAGTATAAAAAATAAGATTTCTTATGAATATTGCAAAAATGTATGGTATCTAAAATTATTTTTACTACCCAGTTTATGTTGGTCATAAATTTATAAAAATAAATAAATAAATAATTTCTAGCATCTGGGGTTTAAAAGAAAAGCATTCTTTATTAAAAATTAAAAGTTTTTTTAATATATTTTAAGTTTTTATGTAATTTTTTTTTTAAAAGAGTCAAGGCTTTTTTAATGTAAAATTCTATTTTTTGTACTTCAATCACATTGCGATGTATTATATAAATAAAGAAACGTGTCTTAAAATTTTTCAAATTAAAAAGAATTCTGCTTTCTGTGTAATGAATAATTTAATTTCCTTTTACTAATGTTTTCATCCTTCTTTTAGAAAAGCTTTTTGATAATTATAAACATTTACGTAAGTTTTTTTTTTTTTTTTTTTTTTTTTAACTTTTCCGAAACTTTAATTATGGTAGATGGGTTAAAAACAAGCATTTTAGGCCAAAAGTATATATTCAAAAATGCCACGTTCAAGTACTAGCATGCAAAATAAGATTTGAAAAACAAATGAAACAGAAACAAATCCAAAGGTAACAAACCTTTAATGAATCCTGTTTAAAGCTGTAGATGTTTAAAAGCCTGTTAGCATTGAAAAATCCACTTTTGCGAGTTTCTCAAACATTAACAATGCGGTAGTTGTCTGTTCGAAGAACATTCACAGTTGAGTAGCTCATCCATTCCTAACATTATGTCAGATGCATTTTCGAGGGCATCAAATTCGTGTTCAAATGGATAAATTCAAACCTAGCTTTATGATACAAAAGTGTTGTTAAAGACTAATCTAAACAGTACCCCCCACCACACAAAAGCTACATTTCAGGGCCAAATTCTTTTTAGCAAAAGTATTCATTTTGCTCCTATTATTACTTTTTATGTTTAGTCAAATATTTTCAAAATACTTTGTACTTATTATAAGAAAATCTATCATCATTATTTTGAAGTCATACATTTGTTTTTCAAAGTTATTCAGTTTTATTTTTTAATTAATATAATTATTTCATAAAAATATAAATATTATAAAGCGAATATATAAAATATAAGCGAATATATAAATATATATAAAAGCGAATTCTATATAAAAACTCAAAAGCAATGTCTAAACTGATTAAATATTCACTTTGATAGCGAAGTAGCAATGTACATACTCAAATCAATTTAGAATAATTAAAATGTCCATGAAAGTTTCTTTTCTACTCAATTTGGTAACTTGTTTTGATTACGGTTTTCAATTTGTTAACAAGTCTATTTAGGTTGGTACTTCAAAAAACATTTTTAGGATACTTCCTTTCTATCACAGGTGTTTTAAGCGAAGAAACAATGTATATACACAAATCAATTTAGAATAATTAAAATGTCGAGGAACGTTTCTTTTCTACTCAATTTGATAAATTGTTTTCATTACGGTTTTCAAATTTATAAATGCATCAAACAATTTATTCAGGTTGGAATTTGAAAAAATATTTTAGGATACTTCGTTTCAGCCCCAGGTGCTTTATTCGAAAGACGGTTTACTTATTGAAGCACAGTTTTTTATATAAATTATTCCTAAATGTCAACTATATAATAAAAGAATTTATAAATAGTTAGTTTTTTTTATTCTTTTTTCATTTTAAAATGCTCTTATAAATATTTTATAATAGTTCGGATTTTCAATTTTTTGTTCTAAAAAATAATATTATATCGTTTTGTTGTAAATATCTAACTCAAACTATATTTTATTCTATGTTAGAAAATGCGTCGAAATTTCTTACATTTAATTGCTTTAGCCTAATATAATTGTGCTCACCTCATTTAATGATTTAAATTAGTTTATCCACCAACTTTATGAACAATAGAAAAATTATTGAGAATATTAATGAGCAATAGAACAGTTATTGAGCAACAAAAATGAACAGTAAAACTCAGTTAAGCTTTGCACATAAATTTATAAACAGTCATTAATTATTTTTTTCTAATGCAGCTGGCAATATAGAGACAGTTATCTTTTATGCCATAAGCAAGAGCTGCACTGTTGTTACTCATTCGGCACTACCCAGGAGGCATGTATAGCTTGAAGATATGCTGCAAACGCGAGTAACACTACCCTCACAACGCTCTACGATCCTAATAGACCGGGACCTACTGTTTAAAGTGGATTCGGATCAATACAAACATCTATGACACCGCCGAGATTCGAACCCGAAACCTGTGGTACCGATGGCCAGAGCGCTAGCTACTCTGTCATCAGGCCCTAATTATTAATTTATAGATGCACGTGTATTAGAATACTTCGTTTCTTTGCAAAGCACATGGATCCGTAGCAGTCTTAAACTCCTGTCAGTGAATTGATTGTTAATGATTTGTATCAAATGAATCTTCAAGATAAGTTTTTAAAATATAATGTAAAAACAAAGAAAAAACTGCATTAACAACAAGAAAAAATATTTGTCCCTCCTTAAGTCAAAATTCCTGGGATTTGCTTATAGGCCAAAACTAATTTCAGAAGGACTATAAACTGATAATGGTGAGATTAATCTTTTAAATCAATTTAAATGTCTAAAAGAAACCATTTATTCAAAACTTATTTGTTTCCATTGTCAGTAACATAAGTGTTTAGAGGGAAGTATAGTTTAATGAAATGTCTTTTAAAGTCTTGATGCACACTCTACATGACATTTTAAACTTCTCTAGTTTTCTTGGAATCCATACGCACATGTGGAATATCATGATTTCTTTATTTGTGGATTCCTTACAGAGGAAATATACAAAAAGATAAACAATTGGAATTCCTTGCAGAGGAGGAGTTAATCGAATAACTCCACGAATTGTAAACAAAAACCTAGAAATAAGCATAATATGTAAACAAAAATCTTGAAAAGAGATTACGAAATTTGGAAACTGGAATATAGGAAACTTTTAATGGAATTTTTACTTTTTTTAAATCATGTTTTTAAATTAATAAAAACTTGCTTATTCAGATTTTGAACCTATATGTAAAAATGTAGTTTTGAATTAAAAGCTGCATGATTACTTATTAATTAATTGGGATATTAAATCCTGACATTAAATTCAATGAATTTCCCTTATTTATTTGAAATTATTCGGAAAGATTAACTCTGTATCTTATTACTCAGTTTAATTTTGATTAAAATTTAATCTTATCCAAATAAATATCATTCTAAATTGCACTCTAGTATGAATTACCAATACATTTAAAATTCTTGTCAAATTTCTAAGTGGTATTAGTAAAGTTAGTCATTGGCAAATGGTAAAATCTACTTTAATGCTTTTAATAATATACTAATCTGCAATATGTATAATAATGTATAAGTGCACATTGTAGCAAAATTACATTTTATGTCTAATAACGATTGAGAATCATTGAATAGACAAATAAGAACTAAAGAACAGTTCAAATTAGATTGCCAATTAATTTAAAATTCATTTTTGAAAACCTGTAAACAGTTTGAAATACTGGGGGAAATCCCTGTTAACAGAAAATTTCTCTAGTTTGTTTTCGATTGTTCATCTAATAATAAATTACATTCAAAACACTTTTCAATTTATGAAACTTATGCTAAATAACATGAAATGTCTTCTTCTTCTTCATTGGCGTAACAGCCCCATGGTGACCAAGGCCGTCTGCATACTGGCAGATTTCGAGACAGGAGATGTTTTCTTTTTACGGGATAGGTTTGTCAGCCCTACTCCCAATCTTCTACAGCCATGTTAGACCGAGACCTACAGTTTAAAGTGGATTCCGGTTCGCTTCAAACATCCATAACACCGCCGGGATTCGAACACGAAGCCTGGGTGCTTGTCACTCGGCTATCAGGCCCCATGAAATGTCTTACTGGAGTATTAATATTTCATTATGTTTACATTTTATTTTCTTGTCGACTCAAAAACTGAATCTATCTCAAATATTGTATACTCTATATTCGTGAATACGGACCTGTCGGCCGAATGGCTGGCGCTCGATACCTAAGTTTCGGGTTTGAGTCCCGGCGGTGCCTTGAATATCTGTAGATGTTTGTAATCCACTTTAAACGGTAGGTACCGGTCTAATAGAATCGTAGAGCATTGCGGGGGTAGTGTGACTCGCGTCCGTAGCATATCTTCAAGCTACACGCGCATCCTGGGTAGTGCTAAATGAGTAACAGCGGTGCAGCCCTTGCTTATGGCATAAAGATAACTGTCTTTGTATTTCCAGCTTCATTAGAAAAAAAAATATTCGTGAATACTTTTGAAACTAAGAAATGGGAAAAGGTTTAAGGTCGAACTATTCTACTATTAAATTCCTTTAAGATATCATAAATATGCGTTTCAATTCCCCTTTCGTTATTATTTACACATTCCAAATAAAATTGTAACTTACATTAACCGTTCAGTTTTGAATTGGCTAAAATTCCAAGCCAGTGTAGTATTAATTTAATATAAAGAACCGTTCCCATTTTCAGCAACTAAGTAATAGTGACTATTGCGTTATATTGAAATACACCATGTTACTGATGGGGATATTACAGACATCTGCATCCACAGACGTCTATAATACAGACGTGTGTAGACAGACCACAGTAATTGGTGATTTGGTGAAGATAGGTAATTTGGCAAATTGTAATAGAGTAATTTTGTGAAGATAGGATGAGATGTTTAATCTCTTTAATACCTACGCCTAATACATCAATAGAATTGGTGAGTACTCATCGTTCATTGAAGGTCTATTGTATTGTTTTGTTGTTTGTTTTGCACTTGTTTTGTACACATTGCATTGTTTTTCTCAACTTAGTAAATAAATTAAAGCTTGCTTGTGGTACTTACGTGCGTGCGTGCACTTTTAAATGTTAGTGTACTTTCAACAATTTTTTATATTTATGAATTCTAAATAAAAACTACGATGCTTTCGTCTACCCAAATAATTCAGGAATAATTAAATTAATCAGAAATAACCGTTTTTAAATGGTTCACTTGAGAGAATATTTCTTAATCCATAGAAATTGTGTAATATAAGATGTCTAATATTTCTGAGATGAAGCAATCAAAACTTGAAATCATCTGTCGTTTCCATCATTATTTTGTTAATAATAAAACCTGGAAGGACAATTAATTAAAAATATCCTTTCTGTACAATTTGTTTGTACAATTAAAAAAAAATAAATATTACATTTTTGAATTTTTAAAACTACCTGTATTCTCATTGTTGGCACTGTACTACTGTGCCCAAAAAAGAAGCCCAATTTTTTTTTTTTTTTCAAAAACTCTTTATTTATTCTTCCAAATTTATTTCATCGCTTTCAAAGTAATTCCCTCCGGACACAATACGCTTATGCCAACTTTTTTCCAATCCTCAATGCATGCTAAAAAGTCCTCGGCAGGGATGGCCTTCAAAGCGAGCGCCGATTCACGTTGAATCTCTTCAATCGATTCAAAACAGTGTCCCCGGAGTGGTCTTTTGTGTTTAAGGAATAGTCAGAAGTCGTACGGTGTGAATACAGTGGTTGTGGAACGATGTGGGTTTCATTTTTGGCGCAAAAGGCACGAATAATCAATGTAGTGTGAACTGGCACATTCAGTGTTTTCGGTACCAATCGAGATTTGACACTTTTGAGGCCCAACTGGAATTGACCGATCCTTTTGAAATTCCAACATCATCAGCAAGATCTCTAATTGTGAATCGACGGTTTTCAAGCACCAAATCTTGAATTTTTGGACGTGAACTTCGTCAGTTGAGGTTGATGGCCGACCAGTCTTCAACGCGTTCTCTGCCTTCTTTTGAACTGTTTATACCACTTCTAAACGTTTCTTTCCGATATAGGAATGCTCACCGAATGCCTTCTGCAACATTCTATACGTTTCCGCAAACAAAATTTAATGCAAGTTCTTTGGTCAATTAATTCAGGCATTTCAAAAAATCGCCGGAATCAGTTTTAGCGTCTCACAAAGCCAAGCGTAACTCAAACACTAATGAATATTTTGATGTCAAAGACAGTACCAGCAGTCTAAAAAGAAAAAAATTGAAATTCCATAAGCCCCGGGATTTTAAATTGAAAATGGGTCTTACTTTTGGACACAGCAGTAGATTGTACTCTAATGCAAATTGCTAATACATTTAAAATTCTTATTAAATTTCTAAGAGCATTTGAGCCTAAGTCCTCTAGCACTTAAAAAGTGAACCACAAATCAAGCAACAAAATGTTTTTGCAATTATTATTAATTGATGAAAAACACAAAATATTTGACTTTTAAATTTCTAATTTAAAACAAATTAATTCATTATTTATAAAACCTTCCTTTTTCCAATGCATTTAGTACCACCTAAAAAAAAACTTTTCAGCGTTAAGCATCGTAAGAGAAAGACAAAAACGTGACTTTGTGGCTTGAATTAGATCAGAAATTTGATCACGTAGCTCATTTTTCAATACCCTTAAACTGATGAATTATTAAACTAGCGTAAACACAAAATCTTATCAAAATAAAAAGAAGACAGTGTCTGTTTTATTCAAAACTCCGTTATTTTATTCATTAACTGTGAGAAAGGATATAAAACAAGAGGAGAAAGAAAAAGAAATTTCAGACATTTTTCGAAATACCTGACGGATATTAGAGATAATAAATTATTTTCGACTCAATAGATTATTTTCTTGCAAGGATATTTCTTATTAGTCTTTCAGCTCTGTCTGAGACCCTAAATATATTTCTCAATAATATCCTAGCGTGTAAAAGCAGACGAAGGCTTATAAATATCTGGGGACAGTAAAGAAAAGAAAGAGTTCGTGATATCCAATATTCTCGAAACTTTAAAGAAAAAGCATGGGATGTCAATAAAGGTAAAAATTTCAACTATTTTCATCTGCCTCCTTATGTGACACAAGTAACGAGAAATAAAATTGTATGAAGCGTTTATCAATTTAGTCTGATGATAAGCATATAAAAAACATCATTGTTATAAAATCCTCCTTGAAATACATTCTGATTGCAATGCTTTATATCCTGGATGCGAGCATTCCTGTAAAATTTCTCCAAAAAACTAATAAAGGATATGGCTCAAAAAGAATTGAGCAATGAAGATATGTGGAAGAAGATATCAAAATAAATTTTTTCATCAATCACAAATGTCTGAAAAAGTGATTATGTTTGAATTTCGAATCTCGGTAATATTGGTAAAATAACTCAGCTAATTAAAAAAAAAATTCTTCACTATACAATTTTTACTAACTCGGCAAAGTTATTCTCTTTTGAGAGAAACAATTTTCTCAAAATGTTTTCGTCTTTAAATCATTTATATTGCATTACATTGGAAGAAGATATTAAAATAAATATTTTTCATTAGTTACAAATATCTGAAAAAGTGATTATGTTTGAATTTCGAATCTCGGTAATATTGATAAAATAACGCAGCTAATTAAAAAAATTCTTTGCTGCACAATTTTTGCTAACTCGCCAAAGTCGTTCTCCTTTAAGAGGAACAATTTTCTCAAATGTTTTCGTCTTTAATTGCGTCATTTACATTGCATTACATTCAAAAGAAATTAAGCAATGGAGATGCAATACATTGTACGGAAGAAGATATTAAAATAAATATTTTTCATTAGTTACAAATGTCTGAAAAACTGATTATGTATAAATTTCGAATCTCGGCAATATTGGTAAAATAAAGCAGCTAATTAAAAAAATTCATTATTGCACAATTTTTGCTAACTCGACAAAGTTGTTCTCTTTTGAGAGAAACAATTTACTCAGAATGTTTTCGTCTTTAAATCATCACATTCAAAAGAAATTGAGCAATTGAGATGCAATATGTTGTATGGAAGAAGATATCAAAATAAAATATATTTCATTAATCACAATTGTCTGAAAAAGTGATTATGTTTGAATTTCGAATCTCGGCAATATTGGTAAAATAAATCAGCTAATTAATAAAATTTTTTGCAGCACAATTTTTGCTAACTCGACAAAGTTGTTCTCTTTTGAGAGTAGCAGTTTTTCTCAAAATGTTTTCGTCTTTAAATCATTTATATTGCTTAGGATTTTCGCTGCATATGTTTTAAAAAAAGGAATTTTCGATGACTCAGAAAAAAAAAAGAGGGAATTGTTTAGAAAAAAAGATTATCGAACGAAACCTCTTTGGAGAAGTGAAATCTGATTTTCTTCGAATCTTTTACCTGTTTTTGAATCTGTGTATGTATTTTCAGATAGTCTTAATTAGATTATCGGCATATTCAAAATATTCTATTAAGATAATGAGGTTTTTACTTTTAACAGGATTTTTCAGATAATCTCCAATTAGATTATTTCCAATTTCGCTCATTTGCATTTGCTTTTATCGATGCATTGCCTTTTCAATAAGATTGATAATTTTAACAATTACAATTATCGAAGGAATTTTTTTCCTGTCTCAAATCATTCTTAATCGAGTTAAAATACACAAAATGCAATTAAAATTAATCAATAAGTAACCTTGATACCTTTTAAAAATCTTAAAGGGCGTTTTCCTTCAACTTATGCGTTTCATAGATAACATATCTTTTTATTTACCATGTGTATATTAGTTAAGTATTGTATAATCTATAAAACATAATATATTTTTATTATGAGAGTAATTCATGAAATAGTGGACAAATTCTGATATGAAATATAATAAAATATAATTTTGACAGACAATATGGATGTGGCATTAATTAACAATAAGTGTATCTTTATCATTCGTTTTTTTCAGCTTTTTTTATTTAAAAATTCGATAAAATCTATTTTTCTAAATTAATATTCGACTCTCTACTTGTATGTTTACTATTTTGCACCACTATTTTTTTATATTTACTATTTTTTTCTATTTTGTACCACTATTTTTTATTACAAGAATATATAAAATTAATATTCGACTTTTTACTTGTATGTTTTACTATTTTGCACTTATTTTCTTTTCTACCACTATTTTTATTACAAGAATAAGTAAAAATAATATTCGACTCTCTGCTTGCCTGTTTACTATTTTTCTCCGCTACATTTTGTACAACTATGCGCCACTAATTTTATTAGAGAATATATATAATGTTATTATACTCTCTATTTGCATTTTTACTGTATTGTACCACTTTTTTTTTTTCATAATTACTGTTTTGCACCATTATACATTACTATTATTTATTACGAGAATAATTCATAAAAATAGTGGAAGTTTCTAATATGATATGCCTCTAAATGTTGAAAGATAATGTGGATGTGGCATTTATTAACAATTAAAGAAATTTTATTCTTCTTTTTTTTTTCAGCACTTTTATATTAAATTCGATAAATTCATTTTTTTAAAATTAATATTCTCCTGTATACTTTTTTTTTTCTAATGCAGCTGACAAACACTTAGACAGCTGTCTTGGATGCCTTAAAGCAAGCGCTGCTGCACAGACGTTACTCACTTTGCATTACCCAGGGGGCGCGTGTAACTCGAAGATAAGCCACGGACGCGGAGTAACAATGTCAACGCTCTACGATCATATTAGACCAGGACCTACGGTTTAAAATGGATTCCGAACCACTATAAACATCCATGGCACCGCCGCGACTCGAACCCGAAACCTGTGGTACCAAGCGCCAGATACTTATGTTTGAAGAAGTCTCACTTCTGTCCGAATTTATTATATTAGAGAAGGGAATCTGTTAAAATCCATTAAAATCTGCTTGTGTATTTTAAAAATATATGACTATTTTTAAAATTATTATTATTATTATTATTTTTTAAGTTACAAAAACGATTCCCTTTTCAAGAAAAACATGATCGAAGGCATTCGAATGAGGTAAACCTCATGTAATGAAGATCACCTAAGGAAACTTGATTAAATGATCTAAGACTCACGAATTACGATCGAAGTTGCTCTGTTGTGAAGAAGCCCATGAAGTCGTAACATCAAAAAGGCAGTACATGGTTCGATCAATAATAGCCAGAAAATTTTTCTTTGGAGTAATTTGTAAACTTATCAACCTACTACAAAAAGTTATACTAAGTGACTTTATAAAATAAGAAAAAAATATGAGTTGCAAAGAGAATTGAGGATTCATACATAAAAATTAATTGTTATTAATTTTTTAGCTCCCCCATGCTATGAGTATGTAAAGCATCAAATTTTTAAACACTAAAATATCAATGCTGGTATTGCATGTTAGATTTCGAATTCAAGGATCTTAGTTTTAAATCCAGCAAACGAACGAATAGAAAAATATCCAAGTCTAAGCCGAATATGGTCTGATCAAGTCAAACGACGACTTATTTGCATAAGGAGGATGGCAGAAATCCTCGTGATGCTTTGAGAACGATCACATTGAGAAAACTGTTTCAAAATAAATCTTTTAAGATTAACTTAGTAGCTGTATTTAGCCAGCTGGCTGATTCAATACATAATCAAGAAATTAAAATGATTTTTGAAAACATTAGATTTGTATATTTAAAATGGTAAGTAATATAATTACTCAAAACATTTTTAATATCCTTTGTACGATCTATTTTTTTTTTTTTTAATTGAACCCCCTTCTTTTTTATCGTAACAGAAAAAGTTTAATCCTTTTCATTGCCAACTTATTGTAAAATCAATGAATTATTTTTTTTTTGAAGGTTACATTGCTAGAAACATAAGACATAACCTCTAGAGTTTCAAAAATATTTTTAACTTTAACATAACACATTGTAAATATAGAGAAATAAGATATTAAAAGCCACGTGCAATTTTTAAAAAATGTTCAAAATATTTTTGTAAAAAAATAAAATTTTTAAATGTTATTCCAATACTATTATATTAAAAACTGAATAATTATCAGAACTTTAATTCTTACCTTTTAATTAATTAAATTTCCAGTGCCCATAAATATAAATAATGCATTCATTTGCCATTTTTATTTTTCCAATAACAAAAACAAATTCAATATCTTACTCATTTTTGAAACCCAAATTACAAATAAACGTAGAAATGTCTTCTTCTATGAACAAATAGGATGCAAATCCTGTTTCTAGAATCTTTTACTTGTAGAATTCAGTAATTTAATAAATAAAGTCAATATCCACTGAAGAAGTTTGTTATTACAAGGGTAGTTGATAATCTCAGAAATAACTCGGGTCTTTTTATTTGCAGATGTGGTTGGAAGCGCGAAGTTATGGTGGATGCAGGCCTTCTGTTTCGGTACCACATGGCCAGATAATGAAGGTAACATAGGAAGACATTGCGAATGCAATTACGGGAGGCTGTCAGATATTATTTTAGAGAAAAATTCGCTCTCCATGTTTTTAGATACACCTTGCATCCTTTCGAAGCTCCATGTTAGACAAATAATGCGATCGAATCAAATTCTTTGAATAAACATGTTGTTTTCCCCGAAAATCAATACAGATTTCTTTATTTTACAGAATAATTAAATTGCTTTATTTTGTTTTCGTCATGTATAGAAGTTATTTTACAATATTTTTGTAGAAAATATTTTTAATCCTTTATCTAATTTACTGGATTTTATGAGACATACTGTTACTAGAGGAAAACGAATATTGATTTTTCCTTTAAAAGGATGAGATATTTTTATTGAAATGCTTATTATTATGTTGAAATATGTTTGAAACCATTTTAATTGATGTTTTCTATAATACTAGCGCAGTAAAAAATTGAGTTTCGGTAAATGATTGCAATACATTATAAATTAAAACACATTTGAGTGTTAAAAATATTAATATTTAAAACTTATATTAGAAACATAAATTCATGCTACAAAATACATATATAATATTGAATAATTATTTACTTTATTTTGTTTCCTCATGTATAGAAGTTATTTTGCAATATTTTTGCAGAAAATAATTTAATTATTTACCTAATTTACTGGATTTTATGAGACATAGCTATTATTAGAGGAAAACAAATATTTATTTTTTCTTTAAAAGCAAGAATTGAAATGAAATATGTCAATGTTGAAATATGTTTGAAACCATTTTAATTGAAATTTTTATACGATACAAGTGTAGTAAAATTAGGTTTCATTAAATGATTGTAATACAATATAAATTAAAACACATTTGAGTGTAAAAAATATTAGTATTTAAAATTTATATTAGAAAGATAAATCCATGCTTCAAAATACATATATAATGTGAAATGTTATTTATCAAACTTACTTAATTATTAAAATTAAGTTATTATTAAAAGTTAAGTGTTACTTAATTTTAACAGAATTTTTAAAAATATATCCACATTAAAAGCAGTTCATTATTTTGATATTATTTCTCTAATCATTCTTCAAAGATAAATCCTTTAAAAAGCAGATATTCCTTTAATTAATTAAATATTTAATTATAATATATAAATTAATTATTTAATAAATTTTTACAGCGTATTGTTCCATTTTTTTTTTTCCATGCGATTAATTTGTCGCATCGATTTTTTCAGATATAATGAAAGCATTAATTTCTGAGTTGATCATCCAATCCAAATATTTTTGCAGCTAATTTAAGCTTTCTTCAGTTAAAAATTCTTCTAAAATTTAATCTTGATACGCAACTCTATCCCATTAAAACTGGATACAAATTTTATAAGCATCGATCAACTTGCAGCATACGCATTACTCGCTAATTAGCAAAAATAAAACAAACTATTCTTTATTAAAATGTGCTGAACAGTCCATTTAACCATTCATTAACGAATGCTTTGTACATTCATTTGTTTTTAAACTTACCGAAATTCTCCATCAAGAATGAAGCATGGGCTCGAAAATGCTTCCTGGTATAATTGGAGCTCGCTTCGCATATATTTCTGCGAGCCATTTTCTTCTTGTTCTTCCTGGGTGACACATGAATAAACGATCTCCCGCTCCAGAGGAATGTTCCCAATCCTGTCAAGCCATTTAATTGTTTCCCAGAAAAAAGACATGCCTGCGCCATACATATAATTTCACGCCTCATTCACTCAAACAATACAGAGGCTCAAAAATTCAATTATACTCCTCGGAATTTATAAAGGTTCAAATCGTGCCCAGAAAAGTGGGAATTCATTCTGCAGCCTTAATTGTCGCAAGAATCTTAAAAATTACGTTTCGCACTGCCATGGAAAATTTAACACAATGAAAACGCTTTGAACTTATTTTATTAAAAGAATTTTATGGAAAGTCATTGAAACACGTAAACACTCCAGTAACATGGAGCTTGTCATTCTCAGTAGGCTTTACATGTGTTCAAAAGACCCATTGTCTTGTTGTGTTTAAATATTCCAATTTATTTTGATTTTTAGGCAGTTAATGTTGAAATTTTCCGAAATATTTTGTATTTCTAATCAGTGTTTCTGGAATTAAGTAATCATTTCTATGGATGTAAAGTGTGTCCCAAATTAACAAGGAATCTTGTGTGAATTTAGGAGATACTAAATAAGTTGGAAATCTTGAACTTTAAAAATCTCGAAATGAGATCTCATGTGTCCAAAATTTAACGCAAGAAATCTTGTGTTAATTTGGGACACACTAGACAAGTTAGAAACACTGAAATATACAAATCACGAAATGAGATCTCGTGTGTCCCGAAATTAAAGCCAGAAATCTTGTGTTAATTTGGGATACACTGAATGAATTGGAAACCCTGAAATATACAAATATCGATATGCGATCTCATGTGTCCTACAATTTTGGGACACCTTTTATTTACCAAAACATAGTAGTTTGTTAAAAGAAGCAGCAAAAAATCACTTTGTCATCGCAATGTTTAAACTAGAATCACTTCATTTTGGAATATAGGAACAAATTAAAAATCTAGCTTCGTAATAAAAATCCCAATTATAAACGAATTCATAAGCTGAATTATGAGTACCAGGTAGACTTTAACGTGCTAAAGATATAAGCCGGAATTTCATTAAATATTTGTCCCCTACTCTATCACACTTTTACTTAAAAATAAAAGAATCCTTCTTTAATGTGCTCTGAAATAATAACTATTGAATCAATATCGGTATTATTACGTCTTAAAATTGTTTGCTTTGTAATTTTTTTGTAATCCAGTGAGTTTCCATTTCTTCGGTTTTGTATATCAATCGAATCTTTTATTGAGATCTCAACTCCCTGATAGGAATCGGATTTCTAGTTCCTCTCAAAAGCAAGTTTATTTGTGATAAGAGTCCCTGAGGGTACGAAACTCAATTGATATCTATAAATACAGAAGACAATAATCAACAAAAGAGTTCTGTGCCTCCTTTAGTTGCTTTTCTCTTGCTTTCATCGACGGCATATAGTATATCGAGCGGACAAGCTGACACAAAGAGAAAGAAGATACTAGTTTTATGGGATAGTTTATGGCTCAACATCAAAACTCAGAACTCAATACAGGCACATTTACGATATATACATGCAGAAATAGGGAAAAATGTATTCACTTTTTTTTTCTCGCGCCAATTAAGAATGAATCTAATAGAATACTCGGAGCGTATGCAATTATTTAACAAAAAAGTACTTTTTATTGATTTTTGAACTTTCATGTCGTAAAAGTTTATTCCATCCGCTCCTTTTATTCCAGAAAAAAATTTCTTGTTTTAAGTCTTGCAAAATATATTTAACAACAGATATAAACTGTAGTAATTAATATAATTTCAGATAACATATAAATTAGTTTTCGTTAAAAACTACATAAATTGTTCAATATTAGTATTTTTTATTCAATTTATATCTTTGACAAAATACAAAAATCGTTTTAAGTGAAAAAAAATTTCCAAGAATTTACTAAATTTATTATCATTAAATAAGAATCAACTAAATTTATTATCACTAATTTCAATTATCACTAAATAAGAGTTTAACAAAATCATTTATCACAACTATATTTTATTAATTTGAGGAAAGTATTTATGTTTAAATTCAATTATTTTAATTGTTTTGGTGTTACTTTTTCAATTACGTTAGCTAATTCTTGCTTTAATACTAATATTTCTATTATAATAATGTATTTACGTTAAATTACTTAACATTTCAAACAATTCTTAATTTCTTAAATTTTCCTTAAGTTGTTTTCGCAGATAATGTAATCAGCTCCTTTCTTAAAACATTCTGTAAATTAGATAATTCAGAAAAGAAAATGTTATGATTCAATGATAAGATGAGGTATCGCTTATCTCTTAAATTTCTCGAATATTGCAAATCTTCCTTTATCAGTAAGAGAAGCGAAAATTTAGAATATTCTTAAAAATCGTGAGTTTCCTTGGGGAGGATTACATTTGATACGGAGTTTGTTAAGAAACAGATGCATATGAACCAACTCACTTCAAAATTTACGTCCGGATAGAGCTCCCACTTTTCAAAACTCTGTACTCCTAGTGCTCTAGAACATATGTAATTGAAGGATTTAAAGTAAATGATTTGGATAAGACACAATCTTGTCTACAATTCTTCATAAAAAGACACTGGCAAGATTTTCTACAGAACAATATTTTTAATTATCATGATTGAAGAAGAAACGGTTAAGATAATCCTTCACTATCAAAATTCAGCAAACATACGTGAAATAATTCTTCGAAACAATGTTATATTTATCTGAGAAAAATATTTATATTTAAATTCAATGGTTTTAATTTCTTTTGATGTTATTTTTTTCAAATACATTAACTAATCTTTCCTTTAATCAGTAAGCAGATGGCATGAGGAATAATATCTAGATTTCTTCATAAAAAAGCATTAGGCAAGATTTTCTACAGAACAATGTTTTTAATTATTGTTAAGAAGGAATGGTTGAAGAAGGAAAAGGCTTCTTAAGAAAGGTTAAAGAAAGAAAGATTAGATAATTCTCCACTATTCTAATTCAGCAAACATACACGTAAAATTATTCTTCAAAGCAATATTATATTTATCTGAGGAAAACATTTATGTCTAAATTCCATTCGTCAAATTTCTTTAATTCTGTTCAATCTGGGGCATTAATTACCCCTTGCTTTAATACTGTCGTTCATAATTAATGTATTTACTCTCAATTATTCAACATTCTCAATTCTCTAAATTTTCTTTAAATTGTTTTCACCGATAATGCAACCCACTCCTTTCTTAGAACATTCTAGGAATTAGAAATTCAGAAGAGAAACATTTATGATTCTGAAAAGATCAGATAATGTACCGCTTATCCCCTGTGCTTCTTAAATATCACAAATCTTACTTTATCAGGAAGAGTAGCAGAAATTTAGAATATTCATGAAAATTCCCTTGATAGCGACGATATTTGATATGCAGTTTGTTAAGAAAGCAGATGACTCTAAACCAAACGCACCTCATAATTTACATCCTGAGAGAGCAGCCGCTTTTCAAAACTCTATACCCCTAGTGCTTAAAAATACGTGTATTTGAAAGATTTAAAGTAAATGAATTGGTTAAAGCACAATTTTGGCTATAATTATTCATAAAAAAGCATTGGTTTGATTTTCCATTTTCAATTGTCACTGTTGAAGATGAAACGATTCTCCACTATCATAATTCAGCAAACATGCAAATAAATGTGTGCGCATAGAAAAACATACATCTAAACGGAAAACCTAAACACTTAATGCAGAAAGTGTTTAAAAACTATTATAATATAGATAGATAAGAAAGATATAAAAAAGTATTGCATACGCAGGATTATGTACGAACGTCTCGGCCTATATTAGACCTATAACGACTTCAAGAAGACGACCAATTTCAGGTTCATGGGAACCCTCTAATTTTTATTTACAAGCACTATATATGTATATACAAATACAGAACTCTGGATTATTATACAAAAAAAAAAAAAAATGAAAATAAAATTTGATCACAAATACACGATTAAACCACAAGTGCAGTTCACTTCCAAGGTCGACAATGTTTTCAGAGTTCTCGAGTCTACGTCGAATCTAATTGCCTGGTCTGCGGCAGACCTTAATTATCACAGGGTGTAATAAACGTAACCACAAGGGAAAAATAGCAGAAACCACACTTTGAAAAACAGGCGGAAACTCCGGCGTATTCATTTACTTCAGAGGAAAAAACAACATTTCTGGTCGATTCGTCACAGAACTTTCTCTTTTCTTCACTAAAACCTTCCTTTAAGAAATTCCGTAGGGGGGAATGCTTCCCTTACATCTCATTGGAGTCGACATTTCTCAGCTCATGGTCGATCACCAATCATGATGGAACAACTCATGGCGTAGTAAATATTTCATCTGTAATTGTTTCAACCAGTGAAGGTCGTACAGTCAATCGATAATTTCATAAAGTCTTATTTTCCATGACACTGAATATCTGCTATCATATTTGAATGACAGGTTGTTCTCATTAGTACAAAACACTAATTGCATGTAATATAACTACCCATAATACTATTTGTCAAGTTTGAGTGAGTTATTGTTCTTATGTACTTGTCAAAGAATTTACATTTCTCTCTCCTGGGAATGAAATGCCAAAACTCTTCCGTGAGAAAAGATGCTGCAGTGCATTCTATGTAAACGAGTAGAGTAAGGGACTAGAAATCAATGAGTATGCACTCTATACAAATGAAATAAAGGTATAGTAAAGTGAATAAATCTGATGCAGACAACAGAGGAAACCGTATTGCAGCATATGAAAGATATTCATTGAATATTTTTTTTTTCTAATGCAGCTGACAAACACTTAGACAGCTTGATCTCGGATGCCTTAAGGCAAGCGCTGCACAGACATTACTCGCTTTGCATTACCCAGCGGGAGCGTGTAACTTGAAGATAAGCCACGGACGCGGAGTAACAATGCCCCTCAACGCTCTACGATCCTATTAGACCGGGACCTACGGTTTAAAGTGGATTCTAAACCATTACAAACATCCATGGCATTGCCGGGACTCGAACCCGAAACCTGTGGTACCGAGCGCCAGAGTGCTAGCCACTCGGCCATTCAGGCCCTATTCATTGAATATAGAAAACGAAACGAGAATTTTCGCACTTGAGGTGCATTCATTAATTAGAGCGAAACAGCATTTATCCCATCCAGATAAAATAAATTATCGCCACTGCAGGTCAACTAGAAACCAAATGATGCTTTTTCACAGATTATTTTGGGTAAGGAATCATTGAGTATGATGGTCTTATTCATTAGCCTCCAAAATCACCAGACCATACTCCATTAGCTGTCTTTTTCTGGTCTCTGCTTGTCAGCTGGTGTCTGGAAACCAATTTACAAGATCGACGTTGTCTTTTTACTAATGTTTGCAATAGTGTGACACATATCATACTGATGAATGTGCCATAATATGTATAATACCTGTAATAATGTAGATACATAAATGAATACAAATATTTATCGTGGTTAATGAGGAAATCTTCGTAAATTCTCGACCTTACTGTACATTTTCTACCTCTTTTATTTGTCTCAAATAAATGCGAAGCATGTGTCAAAGTGTATTGGCATAAGTTCGTATTTATGCAATAATGCCTGCTCCTTTCAAACGTTTGGTAAGATGGGGTCCATCGATTTCGGATATTTTAAGGTATATAGGTAACAATTGATCTCACCCGTTTTAACAAAATGTCACTTAGTTCTAATTACTTTGTAATTGGAAATTGTGTTCGATCTCTTTTCGTTTTTGATTTTCTTTGGCTATCTTCCGAATTTTGCCTGTAGAAACGCCCATTCTTGTCTGCATTAGCCCGATGTAGGCGGTTTAATAACTTTATTTCGCGTAAAAGTGTTATGTATTATTTAATTGTATATTATTTTCTATATGTTTATCTCACTTGCATAATTGTAGCACTCTGCTAATTGAGAATACTTGTCGTATGAACCTTATAAATAAAATGCATATAAAAGCTTCAAAACATTGGAAAATAAAGATAAATCTTTCCAAAGTACAGTAATTGATAAGACCTTTTTTAAAGTTTTCTTTATTCAGAGTTTAGCTGATTTTTCACATTTTTTTTTTCATCGGGCATTTTGTGTTCCAAAAAGTATAACACGAATAATGAGTACAAGGAAAGGGGGACTTTACCTTATCTTTCCTTACGAGAGAACGTTTAGGAGTAACAGTCCTATATTTGTGTGTTGTTTTGGGAAAACCTATAAAACTCCACTAAGCAATCGATGCAATACCCATTCACATAATATTTCACAATTTAAAACTACCTTTAATTTAGATAATTTAAAGAAATTTCAGTAGCAGTTAAGTTTTTTTTTTTCTTCAAACATTTTATTGAAGTAGTTTCTATCTTTTTTAAACATTTCATTTATTTAGTTTCTACCTTTAAAAATTTGCTTTTATTAATAGTTAGTTTTCTCCAAAAAAATAATAAAAGGATATGGCTCAAAAAGAATTGAGCAATGAAGATATATGGAAGAAGATATCAAAATAAATTTTTCATCAATCACAAATGTCTGAAAAAGTGATTATGTTGGAATTTCGAATCTCGGTAATATTGGTAAAATAAAGCAGCTAATTAAAAAAATTCTTCACTACACAATTTTTGCTAACTCGGTAAAAGTTATTCTCTTTTGAGAGAAACAATTTTCTCAAAATGTTTTCGTCTTTAAATCATTTATATTGCATTACATTGGAAGAAGATATTAAAATAAATATTTTTCATTAGTTACAAATATCTGAAAAGTGATTATGTTTGAATTTCGAATCTCGGTAATATTGATTAAATAACGCAGCTAATTAAAAAAATTCTTTACTGCTCAATTTTTGCTAACTCGCCAAAGTCGTTCTCCTTTAAGAGGAACAATTTTCTCAAAATGTTTTCGTCTTTAAATTGCATTAATGTTTTCGTCTTTAATTGCGTCATTTACATTGCATTACATTCAAAAGAAATTAAGCAATGGAGATGCAATACATTGTACGGAAGACGATATTAAAATAAATATTTTTCATGTAATCACAAATGTCTGAAAAACTGATTATGTATAAATTTCGAATCTCGGCAATATTGGTAAAATAAAGCAGCTAATTAAAAAAATTCATTATTACACAATTTTTTGCTAACTCGACAAAGTTGTTCTCTTTTGAGGGAAACAATTTACTCAGAATGTTTTCGTCTTTAAATCATCACATTCAAAAGAAATTGACATAATATTTCACAATTTAAAACTACCTTTAATTTAGATAATTTAAAGAAATTTCAGTAGCAGTTAAGTTGTTTTTTTCTTCAAACATTTGATTTATTTAGTTTCTATCTTTAAAAATTTGGTTTGATTAATAGTTAATACTTCAAATTTTTAAAAGGTTTTGAGCAAATATTTTCTTTTTTTTTTTTTTATGTGTATATTTGTTTTTATTAATACTAATTTCAAACGATACTAGGATATCCTAGATAGTCGAAATATATTTTTTTAATTTCTATGACGCTGCTAACCAATGAGGATTATTTAAAAGTTAATTACATTCTTAATTTTCTTGGATTACATTCTTAGTTTTCTTTCCATTTTCTAGTATGTAGTTATATTATTACATATTATTTAGCCATTTTAGAAAATATTGTTTATGTATTGATATTTATATATTTTTCCAGTTTAAAGTTCTTGATTATTTTTATTTAAAGCTTTAGGTTACAATAAGGATACAATTGATGACAATGATCTTCATCCTACAGATCGAAATGAAGTATAATTTTTATTTTCATAAACCCCGGAATTTATGTAAGCTTTTAGAAAAGCTAATTACCCTGGACTTCATTTCTCATATTAATTAATTAATTCGTTTCTTTTTTATGAAAAAAAACGTTCGGAACAGGGAACATCTTTTAACTTCCTATATTTAAAATATTTAATAATTTCTTAGATTTTTTTTTTTTTTTTTGAGAAAAGGCTTCTTCTGTTGTTGTTGTTTATTATCCCAGTTGTTGTTGTTGTTTATTATCTTGGTAGACAGCAATATCTAGACCAAATCCAAGAACCCGTGCAGTCTCATGAAAGGAAGGAAATAGAGGCGCAGCTTCTGTTGTAATAGAGCACCCGTAGGTAACAGTTGGGTTGACATGTTCATAGGCTGACACATAGATGGCTCTACTAGTATTAAATCCATATAATTTTTAGTTAGCCCTAACCTTCAAAAGACACGTGTATAAATTTCATAGCTGTTGCACTAATAGTATGTGAGTTATAGCATTTTTAGTGAAGCAATTTTTGTTAGTTTGAAAAAATGGATAAAAAGGAATTTTGTATGTTAATAAAGCATTGCTTTTTGGCGAAAAACAATACTATTGAAGCCAAGGCTTGGCATGACAAACATTATTCGGACTTTGCACCAGGAAAAGAATCGTAGAGAAGTGGTTTGCTAAATTTAAACGAGGCGAAATGAGTACCGAGGACGATGCACGCAGAGGCTGTTACCGATGAAAGCATCAAAAAAAGGCCACAAAATAATTTCTGATAACCTTAAAGAGAAGTTGATTGAGATAGCTGAGACACTAAAGATATCAAAGGAACGTGTTGGACATATCGTGAATGAATATTTGGATATGCGAAAGCTCTGTTCAAAGTGGATGTCGCGCGAGCTCACAATCGACCCAAAACAACAACGAATTGATGATTCTAAGCAGTGTTTGGAGCTGTTCAATCGTAATAAACCCGAATCTTTGCGTCGATATGTGACAATGGATGAAACATGGCTCCATCATTTCACACCGGAGTCCAATCGACAGTCAGCCGAGTGGACTGCATGTGATGAACACTATAAATGCTATAAACTCACATATTAATAGTGCAACAGCTGTCAAATTTATACACGTGTCTTTTGAAGGTTTGGACTAACTAAAAATCATATGGATGTAATACTAGTAGTGCCATCTATGTGTCAGCCTATGACCTTTTCAGTCCACCTGTTAGAAGTCTGTCTTGACGCCGTGACGAAGAAGGGCTGAGATCTCTGGGAGGACTACCTCGTATTTGCATATAGTAGCGGAGAAACCTCGGAAAACTTCCACCAGGTAGTCCGACTAACGAGGAAAGATGCTGAATATCCCAAACGCCCTCGAGTCTACTCGCTTTTTGAAACAGTGCTTGCAACAAAGCCGTCACCGTATTGAACCTCAGCCCTAATACTCACCAGCAGCGCGCGTTGCCACTGAGCCATGAATTGGGTAAATTTCTTCTGAATTACAATATTGTTATAAATTTTTATCAAATAATTGCCTTATTCAATTAACTGTCTTTTATGTATTTCAATAATAATAATAATGGTAATGATTAAGAATGCCAACCTATCAAAGAATCAGAATAATAAAATTCAGTTTTGAATTGAATTTTTGTGTCAAACTTGTTTCAATTGTTAGCAAAAAGCCGAAAATCACATAGAAAATATTATCTGCATTATTTCCTTCCATTAAATTGTGATTTCAAAACAACTAATCCTGTTCGTCTTCAAATAATTGTCTGTTTTGTATTCTTGTTGCATTATTTAATAAAGGCAGATTTTCATTATATTTATTTTTGGAAACATAAAGCTTTTCAAAAATTCATCGGAAATTGTAATTAAAATGTCACATAGATTTAAAAATAGCATCTAAAATAGATTTATCAAACAAATATCTTGCACATACTTATTGGATTAGTTGTGATACTAAAATGCGTTGTTTATTTAAATTTACATAAATTGTATTTGGATGAATAAAACTATGCCGTTTGATGATAATACTGCTTGTTGTACTAGGAAATTCAAATTTAATTCAACAATTCATATTATTGTATTCCACAAACAGTAAAAGATTGAGAAATATTTGTATTTCATAAAAAGTCTCTTTCAAATGCATTAAATTGGTATGACAAATTCGAAAAGAAAAACTAAATCCATTGTAAAGATGAATTACCATTCTGAAATTTATTTTGATAACGGATACCCATGGCTATATATACATATATATGTATATATATATATGTGTGTGTATTCCTGATATTATATATAATTTTCATTATATACTTATTTCCATTATATACTTTCAAATGCGTTTCGAAAATTCCAATCATCTGTGGTTATTAATTAAAAAATTATTCTAAATTCTATAAAATATTATTTACTAGTATTTCAATGTTAATAGTTTGAATATTTTCATTCGAGCATGACGCCTTCGTAATTGATTGAAAAAGCTAATAATTTATTTCAGAAATCCAAAGCCATTTGTGTTTCTTTATGGTTAGGAATTATGAATGCGGATCAATATTTTAATTTGACTGATTGTAATTAAAATGTTACATAAACGTTGAAACTTTGTATACGATGTTTTATTAATTTTTTGTTCAATTTAAAAATCATTAAAATAGATTAAATAATTAAAAGTCATAATTTCTTATGTACAAAAAATATTTCTTTAATGCATGTATATTTGTCAATTCCTAGATAATTTTACTAAAATAAGATTTTGCGATCAAACAATATATATATATATATATATATTTATATATTTTACTTTGTATAAATTTTCAGTAATACAGTGAGTGTAAAAAGTATTCATACAGTACAACAATTGATTTAAAAGAGATCCGTTCATAAAAATTATAAACATAAATTCCATTTTAATTAATTATAAATATATAATAGAACATATTTTCACTAGTTTCATGTGAAATTGACACAAAAACAATTTTATACATGAATAAATATTTACAAAACTGAAACAATCCAACATCTTGTGGTGTAAAAAAAGTATTCGTACATTAAAAAGAAATGCAAATTTTTTTGTTATTTTGTGATTGGTTTAGCCATTATGATGTAGTTAATTGACGTCATCTTGTAAGTTACTTAAAGGTTCTTCAGTGGAAATTTTAATGTAGTGAGAAACTAGAAATTCTGTAATGGGTCGTAAAAGTAAAGAGAACTGTTTTTAAAGCTCCGTAAAAAATGGTAAATAGTACAACAAGATTTCTGATCTGGTCGGTAGACCCCATTCAACTGTGCAGTCAATCATAAAAAAGTTTACTGCATTGGAAAGGTTCAAAACAGTTCTCGTACTGGGCAACCATGTCTATTGACATCATCTGACAGACGGTTTCTGGTACGTTCATTAAAGAAGGATCCCAAAATAAGTGCTCCTACATTAACATCAGAACTAAAGAACATGGGAACAGCAGTCTCCATAAGTACTGTTCGAAATGCATGCAGAAATGAAGGTTTCCATGGCCGTGTTGCGAGACGAAAATTCTTTGTTAGTGAGAAGAATCGGAAGCTGCGGTTGTCTTTCGCCAAGCAATACGTTAATGAAAGTCCCGATTTCTGGAAAAAGATTATCTTTACAGACGAAAGTAAATACAACATATTTGGATAGGACGGGAGACGAATGGTATGGAGAAAGCGCAATACCCCATCGAGAATTTAAGGGACGTTCTTGATAAAAATATTAGATCCAGACATATTTCTAATAAAAATGATTTGGAATCAGCTCTTAATCAAGAATGGGACGCCATATCCAGCTCAATAACAGCAAAATTGGTGGAATCGATGCCAAAGTGACTCAAGGCAGTTATTCGAGCTAGAGGATATCCTACAAGGTATTAGCTGAAATATTATGATTGTATTGGCCAATATATGCCTGATGTACGAATACTTTTACACCACAAGATGTTTGAATGTTTCAGTTTTGTAAATATTTATTCATGTATAAAATTATTTTTGTGTCAATTTCACATGAAGTTAGTGAAAATATGTTCTATTATATATTTATAATTAATTAAAATGGAATTTATGTTTATAATTTTATGAACGGATCTCTTTTAAATCAATTATCGTACTGTACGAATACTTTTTACACTCGCTGTATACTTTCATATAAGTTTTGAAAATTCTCAGTCATCTATGACTATTAATTAAAAAATCTTCTAAATTCTAGAAAATATTGTTTTATAGTGTTTCAGAGTAAATAGTTTTCAATAAATACATTCGAGCCTTCTTAATTGATTGAAATCTAGTTTAAATCAGAAATTTAAATCCGAGTTTTAAAATCCTTTTAATATTTTTTTCCTTTATACTTAAAGTAAATATTTCAATTTGACTTACTGTAATTAAAATATTACGCAAACTGTTTGGAACCTTTTATACGAGGTTGTAATAAGTTTTTATTCAATCTAAAATCTTTAAAATGGTTTAAATAACTAAAACAGTCATAATTTCTAATTTACAAATGGAAAGTCTTGAATGTATGTTTGTCAATTCCTGGATAATTTTACAAAAATAAGATTTTGCGATTAAACAAAAAATATATATAATAAAACTAAAAATTGAATTCGATTTTGTTTTATTTTTATTATTTTAGAATTCCATTGATATTTTATTGATTCATTCAAATGTATTTATAAACGAAAGACAAGTTTATAAATATATTCAAAACAATTTATAAAAAATAAATCAGAGGTAAAATTTCATCCTACGCAATGTGCATAAAAATGTAAATTTTGTATTTTGAACAAAATTTTTGGTTAATCTCTATTTATAATGAAGATAATTAATTAAATAAATATAAATTTTTTATTCATATTTTTCATCAGGTGACATCTTATTAAAGCTTTCTTTTCAAAAACAAATTAAATTATTTTATTTTAATTAAAATATACTCACTGAGTAAACGATTCATTGGTTTTAATTAAAATTAAATATAAAATAACAAATAATACATGTTCGTATCTATTTTAGTTTTTCAAAAATTTTATTTCGAGGATTGAAATTTTGATTGCAAATGCGAGTGTATTAATAGATTATAGAAATGGTCCTTTTATGATCATTTTAATGAATTTGAGTTCTTAAAATATGCATCTCGTACATCATTATAAATCTATTTTTAAACAAATTTAAATAATTAGCAAAATTATTTTATCACAGTCATGATTTAGTTAAACTCCTACTCAAAAGCGTAGTAGTTTAATACTCTAATGAGTAGAATTCATTAATTTGAAAGCACTGGTATTTTGTTAGTTTTTATGATAAGTAAAGGTGGTACGTACATTAAGTATTTCTTAAAAACATATTATTTACTTAAGAGCATATTATTACTTATTTTTTTTCATATTATTTACATAAAAAGCTTTTAAAATATTTTACTGTTACTAATAAGCGAATTTCTGCAATGACGCTGGTTTTAAAAGGATTTTCAAATTTATGTTTTTTAAAATATTTATGTTTTCAGGATTTTTAATGTTGTTTATTTTTTAATTCATATTGTAATTTTTATGTACAAGAGAAAATGAATATATTCTTATAAAAGGAATGTATTATTTGACTATAAAAATATAACATGCTTATAATTAAAAGATTGAGATATTTAACATGTTTATTAAAAACTGAATCTTAATCATTTTATCAAATATGAGTTTATATTTTTGCTTTATCTTAGCTTAAAGACATATTTGCCATTGAATATTAATATTTTAATATAGAATCATCAATAAAGAAAATTTTTTATTTCAATATCCTAGAATTCAATAGCTGGTTACTACAATCTATACACAGAATTTTTATGTATGTACAGGGTGATTATAATTAAAGTCCCACTTTCAAAATGCTGTAATAAAAGAACCCCTCGTCACAATGAATTCAAATTTGAACTGATGATACTTGAAGAAGGGGAAACAGTACGGCATCAAAAACTGTTCCAAAGTATATTATTAGATGGCTCTGTAAGCGGCTTAAAAGAAAGTGAATTCGGCTGCCAGGAATATTTTGAATCGAAATGACAACGTATTTGGCATGAATTGCACATTAAACCAACTGTAGTGTTCAATGTGCTTAATTGTTTCGGTTTCTTGACGGAAAAAATGACTTTCAAGTCATTCAACAGTTGCGACACTGTTAGTGGAAAGCCCATTCACCACCGCAAAGTCATACTAAATTGGCTGGAAAAAATCGGTGAAACTTTTTTTGATGCCATACCGTTTCTCCCTTTTTCAAGTATTTTCAGTTCAAATTTGAACTCATTGTGACCAGTGTTTCTTCTTTTACAGCAGTTTTAAAGTGGGACTTTAATTATAATCACCCTGTAGATCTTAAATATGATTAATTTAAACGGTGTGTTCTTTTTTGAGCTAACCATGTGATTGGGAAGTAAAAAATGCCAACTGAAATTCAAATGCATTATTAAAATGAATAGTTTATGTAAACTGCTGTACAATCATGCAGCAATTTTCATTCTTACGAAGTACTGAAAGAAAAATCTAGATCTAGATCATCTTGAAGTACACTCATGTCCATAAAGTAAGGATAATTCAGAATCACACAGAAATTGAACTCTAAAATAAAAATTTCACATGTAGAATTATCACACACATCTTGAAGAAGAATGTGCAAATTACAGGAAACCACCAGATGGCGCGGATAGTATGTCACAATGACGAGAGTGTAAGAGAGGGGTATATAAGGAATGGTAGCAAGGAAATACAATTGTTCACAAGCGCTTTAAAAGCCTTTCAGTGCAATAACCGCATAGTTATGGCACAAAGGAAGCATTTGGATGATTTTTTACGTGTAGAATTATCGGACGACTG
The DNA here is from genome assembly GCA_021605095.1 of Caerostris extrusa. Classification (NCBI taxonomy): domain Eukaryota; kingdom Metazoa; phylum Arthropoda; class Arachnida; order Araneae; family Araneidae; genus Caerostris; species Caerostris extrusa. The sequence continues at coordinate 6,794 of BPLR01017659.1, read as the reverse complement.
GAATGTGCACGTACCCAGCTGGAAGTATCAAGGAACTTGGAATCGGCCAGAGTGTCATCTCAAGGCTTTGGCAACGATTCCAAGATGATGGTAATGGGAGTAGATGTTACAGCACAGGTCGCCCCCGAGTTACAACGCCGAATGAGGACCTGTATTTAGCAGTTACTGCCAAAAGAAACAGACGGAGCACAGCATCAGACCTGTCTCGTCAGCTCTCTTCAGCTGCCGGTACGACAGTTTCAAGGCAGACCGTGTACAGACGCTCAGGGCACATTGGTCTACATGCTCGTAGGCCTGTCAGATGTGTTCCACTTACCGCAACTCACTGTCGCCTGCGAATAACCTGGAGTAAGAGCATGCATTGTGGACACCGCAACAGTGGTCTGGTGTGATGTTTTCCGACGAGTCCAGGTTTAGTTTGCAGTCTGATTCTCGCCGGACTTTCGTATGGAGAGCGCCAGCTACCCGTTACCACCAAGAGAACACCACCATTGAACGACACCGTTACGGTGGTGCAGGATGGCTCGTTTGGGGAGGAATTATTCTTGTTTCTAGAACTCACCTGCATGTTCAGAGTGTAACGATGACAGGCCACATCTATCGGGATGTCATTCTGGAACAACATGTACGTTTGTTTCGGGGCGCCATAGGTGCTGAATTTCTGTTTATGGATGACAACGCCCGTCCTCACCGTGCAAACATTGTAGACGAATGCCTTCAATTGGAGGATATCACCCGTATGGATTGGCCAGTATACTCACCGGACTTGAATCCAATAGAGCATGTGTGGGATATGCTTGGCCGACGAATTGTAGCCCGTCAACCCACCTGTCAACCGGAATTTCGGAGGGCATTGCTTGATGAGTGGTATAATATTCCCCAAGATCAGATTGATAATTTGATACTTAGCATGCCTAGGCGTTGTAAGGCCTGTATTGCATCGTCCGTGAGACATACTCCATATTAACCATCATACTAACCATGTTATACTGTTTTTGTAAATAGGTTTTTTTTTTTTGAAATTTGCTCCAGGGTAAAAATCGCAATTTTTATTAATTATGTCAAACATATAGCATCTTTTTTTATGCTCTTTACCTTTTGTTTAATAAATAGACTTTACAAATAAGCAAAATTTGTTTTGCTTCTGTCTCTTTCTTTGCCTGAACTTCATTATCCTTAATTTATGGACATGAGTGTATTTCTTTTAACTTAAAAATAAAAATTAGGTTTGCTATAAAAATTTTAAAATCAATGTTTTTTAATATAAAATGTTAAAATGATTTCACCTTATCTAATTAAGGAAGTTTCTCAACGCCATGCATGCATTGGAAGGAACAGATTAGTATCCTGATTTCTTAAGATGTTACATCAAGAAACTTATGCATTGTGAACATACATCAGGAATATTATACATTTGGAAGATGACTCAAGAATAATATAAATAAAGAAGATATATCAAGAATATTATGCATTTTAAAGATACTTTAATATATTATGCATTTTAAAAAATGCATCAAGAAGAATATTATGTATTTAAAAGCATTTTAATTTAAAAGATGCATCAAGAAGAATATTATGTATTTAAAAGATGCATTTTATGTAAATAAAAAGATGCATCAAAAAATATTATGCATTTTAAAGATGCATCAAGAATATTATGCATTTTAAAGATGCATCAAGAATATTATGCATTTAGAGCTGCATCAAGAATATTATGCATTTTAAGATGCATCAAGAATATTATGCATTTTAAAGATGCCTCAAGAATATTATGCATTTTAAAGATGCATCAAAGAATATTATGCATTTAAAGATGCATTTTAAAAAGATGCATCAAGAATATTATGAATGCATCAAGAATATGCATTTTAAAGATGCATCAAGAATATTATGCATTTTAAAAATGCATCAAGAATATTATGCATTTTAAAGATGCATCAAGAATATTATGCATTTTAAAAAGAAGCATTTATTATGCATTTAAGATGCATCAAGAATTTTATGCATTTAAAGATGCATCAAGAATATTATGCAAATACAGAAGATATCGAGAATATTAAAGAAGATTTATCAAGAATATTATAAATACAAAAGATGTATCAAGAATATTATGCATTTTAAAGATGCATCAAGAATATTATGCATTTTAAAGATGCATCAAGAATATTATGCATTTTAAAGATGCATCAAGAATATTATGCATTTTAAAAATGCATCAAAATATTATATTTAAAGCTGCATTTTTTGCAAAGATGCATCAGGAATATTATGCATTTAAAGATGCATTTTAAAAAGATGCATCAAGAATATTATGCATTTTAAAGATGCATCAAGAATATTATGCATTTAAAGATGCAAAGAATATTATGCATTTTAAAAGATGCAAAGAATATTATGCATTTTAAAAATGCATCAAGAATATTATGCATTTAAAGATGCATCAAGATGCATTTTAAAGAAGCATTAAGAATATTATGCATTTAAAGATGCATCAAGAATATTATGCATTTTAAAGATGCATCAAGAATATTATGATTTTGATAGTACTATATATGCATTTAAAATACAGATGCATATTATAAATACAAAAGAATCAAGAATTTATGCATTTAAAGATTAAAATCAAAGAATATTTTGCGTTTTGATAATACATTAAGAATATTACAAATACAGAAGATATATATCGAAAATATTATAAATACAGAAGATGTATCAAGAATATTTTAAATACAAAAGATGTATCAAGAATTTTATGCATTTAAAGATGCATCAAGAATATATGCATTTTAAAGATGCATCAAGAATATTATGCATTTTAAAGATGCATCAAGAATATTATGCATTTAAAGATGCATCAAGAATATTTTGCATTTAAAGATTAATCAAGATTAAAGATGCATTTTATATTACGCATTTAAAAGATCAAGAATATTATGCATTTAAAGATGCATCAAGAATATTATGCATTTAAAGATGCATCAAGAATATTATGCATTTAAAGATGCATCAAGAATTTTATGCATTTAAAGATTAATCAAGAATATTATGCATTTAAAAGATGCAAATCAAAGAAATAATAATAATATAAATACAGAAGCATTTAAAACTGCAAAAGATGTATCAAGAATATTATGCATTTAAAGATTCATCAAGAATATTATGCATTTAAAGATGCATCAAGAATATTATGCATTTAAAGATGCATCAAGAATATTTTGCATTTAAAGCTGCATCAAGAATATTTTGCATTTAAAGATGCATCAAGAATATTATGCATTTAAAGATGCATCAAGAATATTATGCATTTAATGATTAATCAACAATATTATGCATTTAATGATTAATCAAGAATATTATGCATTTAAAGATGCATCAAGAATATTATGCATTTAAAGATGCATATTATAAATACAAAATATGTATCAAGCATTTATAAAGATGTATCAAGAATATTATGCATTTAAAGATGCATCAAGAATATTATGCATTTTAAAGATGCATCAAGAATATTATGCATTTTAAAGATGCATCAAGAATATTATGCATTTAAAGCTCAAAGAATATTTTTGCATTTAAGAATATGCATCAAGAAGCTACATCAAGAATATTACAAATACAGAAGATATCATTAAAAAGAGAATATTATAAAGATACAGAAGATGTATCAAGAATATTATAAATATTAAAAAGATGTATCAAGAATATTTAAAGCTGCACCAAGAATATTTTGCATTTAATACATCAAGAATATTTTGCATTTAAAGATGCATCAAGAATATTATGCATTTAAAGATTAATCAAGAATATTATGCATTTAAAGATTAATCAAGAATATTATGCATTTTAAAGATATATATCAAGAATATTATAAATACAAAGATGTATCAAGAATATTATAAATACAAAGATGTATCAAGAATATTATAAATACAAAAGATGTTATCAAAAATATTATCATTTTAAAAATGCATCAAGAATAAGAATATATTCATTTAAAGATGCATCAAAATATTATGCATTTTAAAAATGCATCAAAATATAATTCATTTAAAGATGCATCAAGAATATTATGCATTTTAAAAATGCATCAAGAATATTATGCATTTAAAGATGCATCAAGAATATTATGCATTTAAAGATGCATCAAGTATATTATGCGTTTTGATAATACATTAAGAATTTTACAAATACAGAAGATACATCGAGAATATTATAAATACAGAAGATGCATCAAGAATATTATAAATACAAAAGATGTATCAAGAATATTATGCATTTTAAAGATGCATCAAGAATATTATGCATTTTAAAAATGCATCAAGAATATTATGCATTTAAAGATGCATCAAGTATATTATGCGTTTTGATAATACATTAAGAATATTACAAATACAGAAGATATATCGAGAATATTACAGAAGATGTATCAAGAATATTATAAATACAAAAGATGTATCAAGAATATTATGCATTTTAAAGATGCATCAAGAATATTATGCATTTAAAGATGCATCAAGAATATTATGCATTTAAAGATGCATCAAGAATATTATGCATTTAAAGATGCATCAAGAATATTATGCATTTTAATGATGCATCAAGAATATTATGCATTTTAAAGATGCATCATGAATATTATGCATTTAAAGATGCATCAAGAATATTATGCATTTAAAGATGCATCAAGAATATTATGCATTTAAAGATGCATTAAGAATATTATGCATTTTAAAGATGCATCAAGAATATTATGCATTTTAAAGATGCATCAAGAATATTATGCATTTAAAGATTAATCAAGAATATTATACATTTTGATGGTACATCAATAATATTGCAAGTACAGAAGATGCATCAAGAATATTAATGTTATAAATACAGAAGATACATCAGGAATGTTATAAATACAAAAGATACATCAAGAACATTATGCATTCAGAAGATACATCAAGAACATTGTGCATTCAGAAGATGCATCAAGAACATTATGCATTCTTATGATACGTGAAGAATAACATGTACAGTAAAGTGGTTATGCATCTGTAGTGCCAATATACATCAGCAACTTCACTGGTAATTCCTTCATAAGATCCAGCAGACTAAATACCAAACGTTCACATCAAGATAAAAACATCAGATGTACATATAACAACATATTAAAAGGATCCTAAACATTTTTCATCAATTTTCATAAAAGACGCATTTTATTACAATTCTGAAATACGAATGGATTTGTAATATTTGCATTGTTGTTTAATAACCCTATATAATACGATAGAGATCATACACAAAATTTTTAAAAAATTGATGTATCAGAAAAAAAATATAAAAAACTGTCATTTGTAAAAATTCATTTTTCAAATTAGATTTTTTATGAAATACCTGTTTCAAATTTTAAATGGAAATAAAAATAATGATCCATGAAAGATGCATGCAAAAAAAAATTTTTCATGCTATGGAGAAAAAAAAAAAACATCAACCTTTTATATGGCAATCCATTAGAAACCAAAAAACTGAAAAAAAATTTTTTGTTCTTAATGATTGATTATCTGATAAAAAAAAAAAAGCAAAAACAAAAACTTAATCTTTAATATAGCAATAGAGAGGCTTTGAAAAAAAGAATACTTTCAAGCATAAAAATTTTTTTAATGGGTTTCATAAATTGCAATATCTTTCATTTATTTGAACGCACATGCTTTCAGTTTCTCCCATATGAAACTGTAATTAATAACAAAATTTTTTCATTAATCTAGCAGTTAATTAAGAGTCATTAATGTTCAGGTATATATACAAAAAATTACCTGTTCTGATTTACGTCTAACTTTGTGGATAAATAAGACTTGACATCAAGAATAGTTGTTTCAAATAATTTGATGATCTATCTTCACTTAAGCCGATAAGTAACATAACAATTCTTCTATTGTTTTGTACGAGACACTAATGATTTTCTAACTGATTTTTTCGATTACATTGGAAAAACTTATTTGTTATAGAAGGTTTGTTTTGAACAATTATTTTAAGACCGAAAATATTATACATTTTATTATTCATTAATTATAAATCATTTTTTATTCAAATATAAATATTTTGAGAAATTTTACTTTCAGAATCCGTCCTACTTCATAATTTAAATAGTTAATCGCATATTTTAAACTACCACAGATATTTTTTTCCATGGATTCACGAGGTCAATCCATTGCTTACTAAATGTTACATTGTTTGCCCACACTTAATTAGCGCTTATGTATGCCGAGAATGGACTTACTAAGATACCATGAATTTAAATACCAATACTCCATTCGTACTTAGAATTTTTGTCTAATATATATTATGTTAATTATGAATAGAATTGGAAAAGACCAGACACGGAACTAATAGCTAAAAGCATCCGTTGCAAGGATTACAACATGTATGTATATCTGTGCATTACATGCATTATACATAGGAAGTAAACACTCCATGTATGATCACAATCATGCCTTATCGTAAAAAACAAATCTATTTAAATATCCAAGTAATCAATCTATAATCAGTAGTCAACCATTAAATCCAAGTAGTCAATTTACAATCAATAGTCAATATACTATAAGCCCCAGTAGTCAATTTACAATCAGCAGTCAATCTATAAATCCAAGTAGTCAATCTACAATCAGCAGTCAATCTATAAATCCAAGTAGTCAATCTACAATCAGCAGTCATTCTATAAATCCAAGTAGTCAATCTGCAATCAGCAGTGAATCTATAAAATTCCAAGTAGTTAATCTACAATCAGCAGTCATCTATAAATCCAAGTA
>BPLR01017658.1:0-59602 GCA_021605095.1 Caerostris extrusa | reverse complement strand
GTCGAGTCAGGGGCCGAGAGCTGTAAAACGCTAAATGTAAGCTCTAGTTCTCCAAACAATTCGGAGGTTCGAAACCACGTTTGAAGTAATTTTTTAAATATAAAAGTTTTTTATTTTTATTACGCTATTCAGCCTTCGAAAAGTAATAATTTTTTAAAATCATGTCAAATTTCAAGAAATTGACGATGGAAGTGTATGCTATCATTCCAAATTTATTTTTTCTCCACAGTAATATTCACCTATAGCTAACTGAGGTAGATTCCGACAAGAGCTGAATACTATAAATAAGTCCTGCAATAAGGACGTTGTGATGTCAGGGTGGCCGAGCGGTCAAATGTAATCTCTGGTTCAACCAATTCGGAGGTTCGAAACCACGCATAATTTGTATTTAAATATAAAAGTTTTTTTTTTTATATAGAAAAGTTTTTTTTTCATTTCAAGTGACTCCTTTCCAAATTTATTTTTTCAGTAGTTACGTTGAGGTAGCTTCCGACTTTTTAAAATAATAATCTTTTTTTTTAAAATTATTTCCAAAATTTCGGAGGTTCAAGTAATTTTTTTTTTTTAATGATTTTTATTGCATCTTCAGCAAATTGTTTTTAGCAATCATTACCAAATTTATTTTTCTCACAGTAATATTCACCTATAGCTACGTTGAGGCAGTGGCTTCGGACTGGAGTTGAATACTATAAATAAGCCTGCAATACAGGAAGTTACGTGATCTCAGGATGGCCGAGAGGTCAAATGCTAAGCTCTGGTTCTCCAAACCATTCGGAAGTTCGAAACCACGCTTTTGCTGTGAACTTTTTTTTTTTATAAAAATTTTTTTTTTTTTTTTATTACGCTCTTCAGCCGTCGAAGTAATAATTTTTTTAAAATCATTTTAAAATTCAAGAAATTGACCATGCAAATTGTAGCAATCATTCCAAATTTATTTTCTCCACAGTAATATTCACCTATAGCTACGTTGAGGTAGCTTCCGACTGGAGTTGAATACTTAAATAAGCCCTGCAAGAACAAGTTGCGATGTCGTGAAGGTCAGGGTGGCCGAATTCGGAGGTTCAAAAAGGGCCAAATGCAAGCTCTGGTTCTCCAAACCATTCGGTGGTTCGAAACCACGCTTTTGCTAGTAATTTTTTTTAAATATAAAAGTTTTTTTTTATTAAATCATGTTTATTTTAAACGTAATTTATTTTTTTTTAAATCATGTCAAAATTTCAAGAAATTGACTATGCAAATTGTTAGCAATCATTCCAAATTTATTTTTTCTCCACAGTAATATTCACCTATAGCTACGTTGAGGTAGCTTCTTACTGGAGTTGAATTCTATAAATAAGCCCTGATATACAAACGTTGCGATGTCAGGGTGGCCGAGAGCTCTAAAACGCCAAATGTAAGCTCTGGTTCTCCAAACAATTCGGGGGTTCGAAACCACGTTTTTGAAGTAATTTTTTTTTAAATATAAAATTTTTTTTTTATTACGCTCTTCAGCCTTCGAAAAGTAATAATTTTTTTTAAAATCATGTCAAAATTTCAAGAAATTGACGATGGAAATTGTATGCTATCATTCCAAATTTATTTTTTCTCCACAGTAATATTCACCTATAGCTAAGCTGAGGTAGATTCCGACTGGAGTTGAATACTATAAATAAGCCCTGCAATAAGGACGTTGCGATGTCAGGGTGGCCGAGAGGTCTAAGGCGCCTAATGTAATCTTCTGGTTCTCCAAACAGTTCGGAGGTTCGAAACCACGCTTTTGTAGTAATTTTTTTTTTTTTTTTTCATATAAAAAGTTTTTTTTATTAAATCATGTTTATTTTAAATCATGTCATTTATTTTTTTAAATCATTTCAAAATTTCAAGAAATTGACTATGCAAATTGTTAGCAATCATTCCAAATTTATTTTTTTTCTCCACAGTAATATTCACCTATAGCTACGTTGAGGTAGCTTCCTACTGAGTTGAATTTCTTAAATAAGCCCAGCATATACAAACGTTGCGATGTCAGGGGTGGCCGAGAGCTCTAAAACGCCAAATGTAAGCTCTGGTTCTCCAAACAATTCGGAGGTTCGAAACCACGCTTTTGAAGTAATTTTTTAAATATAAAAGTTTTTTATTTTATTACGCTCTTCAGCTTTCGAAAAAGTAATAATTTTTTTAAAATCATGTCAAAATTTCAAGAAATTGACGATGCAAATTGTAAGCAATCATTCCAAATTTATTTTTCTCCACAGTAATATTCACCTATAGCTAAGTGAGGTAGATTCCGACTGGAGTTGAATACTATAAATAAGCCCTGCAATAAGGACGTTGCGAAGTCAGGGTGGCCGAGCGGTCTAAGGCGCCCTAATGTAATCTCTGGTTCTCCAAACAGTTCGGAGGTTCGAAACCACGCTTTTGTAGTAATTTTTTTTTTTAAATATAAAAAATTTTTTTTTATTAAATCATGTTTATTTTAAATCATGTCATTTATTTTTTTTTAAATCATGTCAAAATTTCAAGAAATTGACTATGCAAATTGTTAGCAATCATTCCAAATTTATTTTTCTCTCCAGTAATATTCACCTATAGCTACGTTGAGGTAGCTTCCGACTGGAGTTGAATTCTTAAATAAGCCCTGATATACAAACTTGCGATGTCAGGGTGGCCGAGAGCTCAAAACGCCAAATGTAAGCTCTGGTTCTCCAAACAATTCGGAGGTTCGAAACCACGCTTTTGAAGTAATTTTTTTTTTTATATAAAAGTTTTTTTATTTTATTACGCTCTTCAGCCTTCGAAAAGTAATAATTTTTTTAAAAATCATGTCAAAATTTCAAGAAATTGACGATGGAAATTGTATGCTATCATTCCAAATTTATTTTTTTCTCCACAGTAATATTCACCTATAGCTAAGCTGAGGTAGATTCCGACAGGAGCTGCATACTATAAATAAGCCCTGCAATAAGAACGTTGCGTTGTCAGGGTGGCCGAGCGGTCTAAGGCGCCTAATGTAAATCTGGTTCTCCAAACAGTTCGAGGTTCGAAACCACGCTTTTGTAGTAATTTTTTTTTTTAAATATAAAAGTTTTTTTATTTAAATCACGTTTATTTTAAATCATGTCATTTATTTTTTTTAAATCATGTCAAAATTTCAAGAAATTGACTATGCAAATTGTTAGCAATCATTCCAAATTTATTTTTCTCCACAGTAATATTCACCTATAGCTACGTTGAGGTAGCTTCCTACTGGAGTTGAATTCCTTAAATAAGCCCTGATATACAAACGTTGCGATGTCAGGGTGGCCGAGAGCTCTAAAACGCCAAATGTAAGCTCTGGTTCTCCAAACAATTCGGAGGTTCGAAACCACGCTTTTGAAGTAATTTTTTTAAATATAAAAAGTTTTTTTATTTTATTACGCTCTTCAGCCTTCGAAAAGTAATAATTTTTTTAAAAATCATGTCAAAATTTCAAGAAATTGACGATGCAAATTGTATGCTATCATTCCAAATTTATTTTTCTCCACAGTAATATTCACCTATAGCTAACTTGAGGTAGATTCCGACAGGAGCTGATACTATAAATAAGCCCTGCAATAAGGACGTTGCGTTGTCAGGGTGGCCGAGCGGTCTAAGGCGCCTAATGTAATCTCTGGTTCTCCAAACAGTTCGGAGGTTCGAAACCACGCTTTTGTAGTAATTTTTTTTTAAATATAAAAAATTTTTTTTATTAAATCATGTTTATTTTAAATCATGTCATTTATTTTTTTTAAATCATGTCAAAATTTCAAGAAATTGACTATGCAAATTGTTAGCAATCATTCCAAATTTATTTTTTCTCCACAGTAATATTCACCTATAGCTACGTTGAGGTAGCTTCCGACTGGAGTTGAATACTATAAATAAGCCCTGAATAAAGACGTTGCGATGTCAGGGTGGCCGAGAGCTCTAAAACGCCAAATGTAAGCTCTGGTTCTCCAAACAATTCGGAGGTTCGAAACCACGCTTTTGAAGTAAACTTTTTTTTAAATATAAAAGTTTTTTATTTTATTACGCTGTTCAGCCTTCGAAAAGTAATAATTTTTTTTAAAATCATGTCAAAATTTCAAGAAATTGACCATGGAAATTGTATGCAATCATTCCAAATTTATTTTTCTCCACAGTAATATTCACCTATAGCTACGTTGAGGTAGCTTCCGACTGGAGTTGAATACTATAAATAAGCCCTGCAATAAGGAAACGTTGGGTGAAGTCAGGGTGGCCGAGCGGTCTAAGGCGCCTAATGTAATCTCTGGTTCTCCAAACAGTTCGGAGGTTCGAAACCACGCTTTTTTTAAATTTTTTTTTTAAATATAAAAATTTTTTTTTTATTAAATCATGTTTAGCTTAAAATGTATTTATTTTTTTTTTAAAATCATTTCAAAATTTCAAGAAATTGACTATGCAAATTGTTAGCAATCATTCCAAATTTATTTTTTTCTCCACAGTAATATTCACCTATAGCTACGTTGAGGTAGCTTCCGACTGGAGTTGAATACTATAAATAAGTCCTGCAATACAGGTTTTGCGATGTCAGGGTGGCCGAGTGGTCTAAGGCGCCAAATGTAAGCTCTGGTTCTCAAAAATTTCGGAGGTTCGAAACACGCTTTTGCCTGAAGTAATTTTTTTTAAATATAAAAAAAGGTTTTTTATTTTATTACGCTCTTTCAGCCTTTCGAAAAGTAATAATTTTTTTTAAAATCATGTCAAAATTTCAAGAAATTGACCATGCAAATTGTTAGCAATCATTCCAAATTTATTTTTTCTCCACAGTAATATTCACCTATAGCTACGTTGAGGTAGCTTCCGACTGGAGTTGAATACTATAAATAAGCCCTGCAATAAGGACGTTGAGATGTCAGGGTGGCCGAGATGTCTAAGGCGCCTAATGTAAGCTCTGGTTCTCCAAACAGTTCGGAGGTTCGAAACCACGCTTTTGTAGTTTTTTTTTTTTTTTTTTTTTACGCCCTTCAATATAAAAAAATTTTTTTTATTTTATTAAATCTTCATGCTTTTTTAAATCATGTCATTTTTTTTTAAAATCATGTCAAAATTTCAAGAAATTGACCATGCAAATTGTTAGCAATCATTCCAAATTTATTTTTTCTCCTCAGTAATATTCACCTATAGCTACGTTGAGGTAGCTTCCTACTGAGTTGAATTCTTAAATAAGCCCTGATATACAAACGTTGCGATGTCAGGGTGGCCGAGAGCTCTAAAACGCCAAATGTAAGCTCTGGTTCTCCAAACAATTCGGAGGTTCGAAACCACGCTTTTGAAGTAATTTTTTTTTAAATATAAAAAAAATTTTTTTTATTTTATTACGCTCTTCAGCCTTCGAAAAGTAATAATTTTTTTTAAAAATCATGTCAAAATTTCAAGAAATTGACGATGGAAATTGTATGCTATCATTCCAAATTTATTTTTCTCCACAGTAATATTCACCTATAGCTAAGCTGAGGTAGATTCCGACAGGAGCTGCATACTATAAATAAGCCCTGCAATAAGGACGTTGCGAAGTCAGGGTGGCCGAGCGGTCTAAGGCGCCTAATGTAATCTCTGGTTCTCCAAACAGTTCGGAGGTTCGAAACCACGCTTTTGTAGTAATTTTTTTTTTAAATATAAAAAATTTTTTTTTATTAAATCATGTTTATTTTAAATCATGTCATTTATTTTTTTTTAAATCATGTCAAAATTTCAAGAAATTGACTATGCAAATTGTTAGCAATCATTCCAAATTTATTTTTCTCCACAGTAATATTCACCTATAGCTACGTTGAGGTAGCTTCCTACTGGAGTTGAATACTATAAATAAGCCCTGCAATACAAACGTTGCGATGTCAGGGTGGCCGAGAGGTCTAAAACGCGCAAATGTAAGCTCTGGTTCTCCAAACAATTCGGAGGTTCGAAACCACGCTTTTGAAGTAATTTTTTTTTTCAAATATAAAAATTTTTTTTTATTTTATTACGCTCTTCAGCTTTCGAAAAGTAATATTTTTTTTTTAAAAATCATGTCAAAATTTCAAGAAATTGACCATGCAAATTGTTAGCAATCATTCCAAATTTATTTTTTCTCCACAGTAATATTCACCTATAGCTACGTTGAGGTAGCTTCCGACTGGAGTTGAATACTATAAATAAGCCCTGCAATAAGCCGTTGAGATGTCAGGGTGGCCGAGAGGTCTAAGGCGCCTAATGTTAGCTCAGGTACTTCAAACAGTTCGGATTCGAAACCACGCTTTTACCTTAAATTTTTTTTTTTTTTAATATAAAATTTTTTTTTATTTTATTACGCTCTTCAGCTTTCGAAAAGTAATATTTTTTTTTTTAAATCATGTCAAAATTTCAAGAAATTGTCCATGCAAATTGTTAGCACTCATTCCAAATTTATTTTTTTTTCCACAGTAATATTCACCTATAGCTACGTTGAGGTAGCTTCCGACTGGAGTTGAATACTATAAATAAGCCCTGCAATACAGCCGTTGAGATGTCAGGGTGGCCAAGATGTATAAGGTGCCTAATGTTAAATATAAAAGGTCTAAGGCGCCTAATGTTAGCTCAGTCTCCAAACAGTTCGGAGGTTCGAAACCACGCTTTTGTAGTTAAATTTTTTTTTTTCAAATATAAAAAAAAAAAATTTTTTTTTATTACGCTCTTCAAATTTCAAAAGTCATTTTTTTTTTAAATCATGTCAAAATTTCAAGAAATTGACCATGCAAATTGTTAGCAATCATTCCAAATTTATTTTTTTCCCACAGTAATATTCACCTATAGCTACGTTGAGGTAGCTTCCGACTGGAGTTGAATACTATAAATAAGCCCTGAATACAAACGTTGCGATGTCAGGGTGGCCGAGAGGTAAAACGCCAAATGTTTTCAGGTTCTCCAAACAATTCGGAGGTTCGAAACCACGCCTTTGAAGTAATTTTTTTTTTTAAATATAAAAAAATTTTTTTTTTTTATTACGCTCTTCAGCCTTCGAAAAGTAATAATTTTTTTAAAAATCATGTCAAAATTTCAAGAAATTGACCATGCAAATTGTATGCTATCATTCCAAATTTATTTTTTCTCCACAGTAATATTCACCTATAGCTAAGCTGAGGTAGATTCCGACTGGAGTTGAATACTATAAATAAGCCCTGCAATACACGTTTGCGAGGTCAGGGTGGCCGAGAGGTCTAAGGCGCCTAATGTAATCTCTGGTACTCCAAACAGTTCGGAGGTTCGAAACCACGCTTTTACCTAGTAATTTTTTTTTTTTAAATATAAAAAAAAATTTTTTTTTTTTATTAAATCATTCAGCTTTTAAATCATGTCATTTATTTTTTTAAATCATGTCAAAATTTCAAGAAATTGACCATGCAAATTGTTAGCAATCATTCCAAATTTATTTTTCTCCAAGTAATATTCACCTATAGCTACGTTGAGGTAGCTTCCGACTGGAGTTGAATACTATAAATAAGCCCTGCAATACAAACGTTGCGATGTCAGGGTGGCCGAGAGGTCTAAACGCCAAATGTAGCTCAGGTTCTCCAAACAGTTCGGAGGTTCGAAACCACGCTTTTGAAGTAATTTTTTTTTTAAATATAAAAAAAAAATTATTTTATTACGCTCTTCAGCCTTCGAAAAGTAATAATTTTTTTAAATCATGTCAAAATTTCAAGAAATTGACCATGGAAATTGTATGCAATCATTCCAAATTTATTTTTTCTCCACAGTAATATTCACCTATAGCTAAGTTGAGGTAGATTCCGACTGGAGTTGAATACTATAAATAAGCCCTGCAATACAGTCAGTTGCGAAGTCAGGGTGGCCGAGAGGTCTAAGGCGCCTAATGTTAGCTCAGGTTCTCCAAACAGTTCGGAGGTTCGAAACCACGCTTTTGTAGTAAATTTTTTTTTCAAATATAAAAATTTTTTTTATTTTATTACGCTTTCAGCTTTCGAAATGTAATATTTTTTTTTTTTGAAATCATGTCAAAATTTCAAGAAATTGATCCATGCAAATTGTTAGCACTCATTCCAAATTTATTTTTCTCCACAGTAATATTCACCTATAGCTACGTTGAGGTAGCTTCCGACTGGAGTTGAATACTATAAATAAGCCCTGCAATACAAGACCGTTGCGATGTCAGGGTGGCCGAGAGGTCTAAGGTGCCTAATGTTAGCTCAGGTACTCCAAACAGTTCGGAGGTTCGAAACCACGCTTTTGTTAATTTTTTTTTTTTAAATATAAAAAAAAATTTTTTTATTTTATTACGCTCTTCAGCTTTCGAAAAGTAATATTTTTTTTAAATCATATCAAAATTTCAAGAAATTGACCATGCAAATTGTTAGCACTCATTCCAAATTTATTTTTTCTCCACAGTAATATTCACCTATAGCTACGTTGAGGTAGCTTCCGACTGGAGTTGAATACTATAAATAAGCCCTGCAATACAGTCTTGTGAAGTCAGGGTGGCCGAGAGGTCTAAGGCGCCTAATGTAAGCTCAGGTTCTCCAAACAGTTCGGAGGTTCGAAACCACGCTTTTAAGTTAATTTTTTTTTAAATATAAAATTTTTTTATTTTATTACGCTTTTCAGCTTTCGAAAAGTAATATTTTTTTTAAATCATGTCAAAATTTCAAGAAATTGTCTATGGAAATTGTTAGCAATCATTCCAAATTTTTTTTTCTCCACAGTAATATTCACCCATAGCTACGTTGAGGTAGCTTCCGACTGGAGTTGAATACTATAAATAAGCCCTGCAATACAGCAGTTGCGATGTCAGGGTGGCCGAGAGGTCTAAGGCGCCAAATGTTAGCTGAGGTACTCCAAACAGTTCGAAAACCACAAGCTTTTGATTAATTTTTTTTTTTTTTTTTAATATAAAAAAAATAAGTTTATTTTATTACGCTCTTCAGCTTTCGAAAAGTAATATTTTTTTTTAAAAATCATGTCAAAATTTCAAGAAATTGACCGTGCAAATTGTTAGCACTCATTCCAAATTTATTTTTTCTCCACAGTAATATTCACCTATAGCTACGTCGAGGTAGCTTCCGACTGGAGTTGAATACTATAAATAAGCCCTGCAATACAGTTACTGTGAAGTTAGGGTGGCCAAGAGGTCTAAGGCGCCTAACGATAACTCAGGTACTTCAAACAGTTCGGAGGTTCGAAACCGCGCTTTTACTTTAAATTTTTTTTTTAAATATAAAATTTTTTTTATTTTATTACGCTCTTCAGCTTTCGAAAAGTAAAATTGTTTTAAAAATCATGTGCAAAATTTCAAGAAATTGTCTATGGAAATTGTTAGCACTCATTCCATATTTATTTTTTTCTCCACAGTAATATTCACCCATAGCTACGTTGAGGTAGCTTCCGACTGGAGTTGAATACTATAAATAAGCCTGCAATACAGTCATTTTGAGGTTAGGGTAGCCGAGAGGTCTAAAACGCCTAATGTAAGCTCAGGTACTCCAAACGGTTCGAAACCACGCTTTTTTGCCTTAATTTTTTTTAAATATAAAAAAAAATTATTTTTTACGCTCTTCAGCATTAGAAAAGTAATATTTTTTTTAAATTATTTCAAAAATTGACAAGAAATTGTTAGCAATCATTCCAAATTTATTTTTCTCCACAGTAATATTCACCTATAGCTATGTTGAGGTAGCTTCCAACTGGAGTTGAATACTATAAATAAGCCCTGCAATACAGCTGTTGCGAAGTTAGGGTGGCCGAGAGGTCTAAGGCGCCTAATGTTAGCTCAGCTACCCCAAACAGTTTGAAGGTTCCAAACCGCGCTTTTTGCCTTAATTTTTTTTTTTTTTAAATATAAAAAAATTTATTTTATTACGCTCTTCAGCTTTCGAAAAGCAATAATTTTTTTAAAATCATATCAAAATTTCAAGAAATTGTCCATGCAAATTGTTAGAACTCAAATTTGTTTTTCTCCACAGTAATATTCACCTATATCTACGTTGAGATAGCTTCCGACTGGAGTTGAATACTGTTAAATAAGCCCTGCAACACAGCAGTTGCGATGTCAGGGTGGCCTACAGGTCTAAGGCGCGTAACGTCAGCTGAGGTACTCCAAACAGTTCGGAGGTTCAAAACTACGCATTTGCCTTAATTTTTTTTTTTAAATATAAAAAAAATTTTTTTTATTACGCTCTTCAGCTTTCGAAAAGTAATATTTTTTTTTTTTTAATCATGTCGAAATTTCAAGAAATTGTCCGTGCAAATTGTTAGCACTCATTCCAAATTTATTTTTCTCCACAGTAATATTCACCTATATCTGCGTCGAGGTAGCTTCCGACTGGAGTTGAATACTATAAATAAGCCCTACAATACCTTAGTTGCGAAGTCAGGGTGGCCTAGAGGTCTAAGGCGCCTAATGTTAGCTCAGGTACTCCAAACGGTTCGAAACTACGCTTTTGCCTTAAATTTTTTTTTTTTTTTTAAATATAAAAAAATTTATTTTATTTTGCTCTTCAGCTTTCGAAAATTAATATTTTTTTTAAATCATTTTAAAATTTCAAGAAATTATCCATGCAAATTGTTAGCACTCATTTCAAATTTATTTTTTCTCCACAGTATTATTCACCTATAGGTACGTTGATGTAGCTTCCGACTGGAGTTGATTCAAACAGATATGGGTTTACCCTGAATCGTTTCTTTCAAAGTCAAGGGTGCGTGAAAGTTGTTCCCCCTTAAATTTACTAGAATTGACATTAGAAATAATAATCATGGAGGTAATGTACTCGATAAAACTTTCTTTAAATTTATCCCCTTTAACTATGACATTGAGGTGCTTACAGATTTAGATTCTGATCACCTCCCCGTTATCTTAACCTTGGACACCAGCCCTGAATCACTGAAAGTTCCTAATTAATTAATTACCAACTGGGAGAACTTCAGGCATATGATGGATAGTAAAAAGTTACCAAGTTTTAAATTAAGATCAACCAATTACGCAGATAAAAAGAATTAAAGAGCTAAACAACATCTATGTTACACGTCTGCAGGAAAGTTCTTCCCCAAAGTTGAAATCCCCACCGATTAGATTTCCACAGCACATCAAAGATGCTATTAAACTTAGAAACTATTACCGTTGTAGGTGGCAAAGGACAAGAGATCCTGAGTTCCTACGGCACTACTATCGCTCTCTAATTGATATTAGAGAAGCCATCACTCTCTTTACACAGCAACGCTGGCAAAACGGCATAGAGGCCTGCAAAAAACTACCTAGCTTCATCTTAAGAACTCCAGCAGATGCTGAATCACGTATAAACGAATTAAACAATATCTATGTCACATGTCTGCAGGAAAGTTCTACCCCAAAATTCAAATCCCCACCGGTTAGATTTCCGCAAAATATCAAGGACTCAATCAAACTCAGAAATTATTATCGTCGTAGGTGGCAAAGGACCAGAGATCCTGAGTTCCTACGACTTTACTACAGATCACTTATAGAAATCAGAGAAGACATCAGGGTCTTTACACAGCAACGCTGGCAAAACGACATAGAGGCCCTGACGCCTGAGTCAACATAACTTTGGAAGAAATGTTCCCTCCTACACAGACAATATCATAATATTCCGCCCTTGCAGTGTGCCAACGGCCGAGCAGCTTATTCCCCAGAAGATAAAGCGGAACTTCTCGCTGACTGTCACAAATCTCAATTTGAACTCAATCACGATGTTGAAGATAAAAATTTCTTCGAACACGCCAACTCTACGGTCACAGACTTCTTACAAAATTCACATGTTAATAGTTTAGACTTAATTTCTCCAAAAAGAAGTCTGTGATATTATCAGGAATTTCAAGAACAATAAAACCCCTGGTCTGAATCTTATTAACAATCGTATGCTAAAGTCCACTCCTATTAAATTCATTCTGTATATTACCCTTCTTTTTAACTTTCTACTTAGGATCTGTTATTTCCCAGCATGCTGGAAGACTGCCGTAGTATCCCCATTCCTAAGCCAAATGCTAATTTGGCTTACCCTCAAAATTACCGTCCTATCTCACTACTCAGTAGCTTAAGCAAAATATTCGAATCCGCGTTACTTAAACGCCTGAATCAGCATTGCGATTTTCACAATTTAATTATTCCTGAACAATTTGGTTTCAGAAGGCAATTAAGTACCTGTCACCGGTTACTTAGGTTGACAGAGCTGATTCATGATGGCTTTAACGAACGCAAATCTATGGGAATATTATTTTTGGACGTAGCCAAGGCCTTTGATAAAATTTGGCATAATGGCTGATTATTCAAACTCATACGACTTGAATTTCCGGCTCAAATTATTAAAACTCTTTACTCTTACCTACAAACCCGAGAATTCTTAGTCAGAGTAGGTGGAGTTACTTCCTCATCCAGACCAATCGAAGGGAGTTCCGCAAGGGTCGCTCTTAGCGCCCGCCCTCTTCAATATGTACATCAACGATATACCGAGAGACTGCCAAACCTCTCAGTACGCTATGATATTATTCAGTATATAATTCAGTATATAAAAGATTCAGTATTCAGTATATAATTTAGAAAAATGGTTAACCAATGGAAAATTAAAGTAAATGCCACGAAGTCGGCCTGTATGCTATTTACTCGGAAGATATCATTTTCTCCGCTAGGGAGTATCACTCTTTTTGGCCAGCCCGTCCCCTGGGTAACTGAATATAGATACCTGGGGTTGTTTTTAGACCCAAAATTATCTTTCAATTCCCATATTAAGAACACATTTATGGTGCGAGTATTAAGCTCAACTGCCTAATTTCTCGAAAGAGTAGGCTTGCGATCAAACACAATCTTCTGCTCTACAAGTCTATCATTAGACCTATCTTGGTTTACGGTAGTCCTATCTGGTCCTCTACCTCACTCACAAATATAAAGAGACTTCAGGTTTTCCAGAATAAACACCTGGCTATGATTGCTGACGCACCATGGTTCGTTCGTAGAGATCTAGACATCGAAACTATTCCAAATTATAAAATCAAAATTTCAAAGAATTTTCTTGAAAAATGTCCTCAGATTAGCAATGAGTTAATCCATCGTCTGCCAACCTATCACCCGAAAAGTTCACAAAAAAGACCACGGGCAGTTTACGACGTCTCCTATGAGTGCTTTCCTCAAGTTAAGAAACACCATGGCTGTTATTCTGAACAAGCGCAAGCGAGTTCAGGTAATAGAGTGAGCCTAGCTCACTGAGACAATTTATCTCAATGTGTATCTGACGATTACTTCGGCTTAAAACTAATGATCTTCCATTAATTAAGACGAACTGGCGCAGAGGTAAAGATTCGGATCTTTGACTTTCCGACTAGTAATTAAGTTAGGTTTTTATTGTACGCTATTTTACCACTTTTTTTTTTTGTAAGGGAAATAAAAGGATTAGAAATAAAAAATATTAAAAAAAAAAAAATTATAAAATCGAAAATCAAATAAAAATTATAAAATTGAAAACCAAATAAAAAGTATAAAATCGAAAGCAAAATAAAAACTATAAAATTATAAAAAGAATTACGGTTCTGAGATCGGCCTTTTTTTTTTTTTTTGTGAGGACATTGACATTCTTACCTTTCAGATGCATCCCATTGGTTCCCACCGTTCATCATAATCCCTTGTGCGTGTTGGTAAACAAAAAGTTTGTTTGTTTACGTTTTGCAATATGTCTACGTGTTGTCTTCTTTTTCTGTTCCCATAAATTAACACACTTTCAGTTGATGTATATAAAGTATTTATTCACATTCCAACAATACGTATTCGAGCAACTGCCGGCCAACCACACTCGCGTTCCTTCTTCTGCCTTTGCTGTTACATTTTTTATCCCCGTATAAGACATTCGCCTTATATGGAGTTACAGGAGGAGGAGTCATGGTAGAGCCTCTTGGTCGTGGGGCCATCGTGGGACCATTCAAATAGTTTACATTCGCATCCTGACCAAGCAATTGCCCTCTATTGCCACATAAATTTTACTTAGTAATTACACTTTACCATATACAAAAATAAACACACTATATAAATACAGCACATAAAATAAACATGTAATAATAAAAAAAAGATGTTAAAGTTCTAATATGATTATTGTCCAAATGAGTTCCTAAAAAGTTCAGGTAAAAAAAAAAGTTCAGGAACAATGTTTATAGTTATTGATGAATGGGGCACTAGTCGTTACATGGATTATCTGGAGAGACACTAGAAGATCCCAGGGGTTCCTCATCATCCGAGTCACAATCATCTTTATGAAGTCGCCATGGCTTGAGTTGACTCACGTGTGCTGTTGTGATGTAGAATCTGCCTCGTTCTTGTTCTTCCAGCTGAGTCACTCGATAAGTATCGTTGGGAGGACCTCAGTCACAATTAGGGGTCCTCTATATTTTGCTTGAGTCTTGGTAGGTTCTCCCGTTGATTTTCCTGAACGTCGAAGAACCACTATTTCACCTGGTTCAAAAGTAATTGTTCGGCATTTTTTCTGGTCGTAATACTTCTTCATTTTGTCTTGTTTCTTTTTTATTACACTTCTAGTTTATTGTTGAACGTTTTTGGGATCAGTCCACTCATCAATACTTTCGTCTGCGACTCTTCGAAGGACTCCGTCATTAAATCTAGGTGAATAGCCATGAAGAATTTCGAATGGCGTTTTATTTGTGGTTTTGTTCACCGTATTATTCAAATTCCTTTCTGCTTGTTTTATACGTAAATCACCAATCTTTATGTCGTGAATCTTTCATGGACGTCGTTATTGTAGAAAGGACTGTTCTGTTGGTTCGTTCTACCATGCCATTGCCCATAGGATGTTGAGTAGAATTCAAGGTGTGCTTTATTCCGTTATCATGACAGTACTTTTCAAATTGATGCGATGTATAACAGGAGCCTCTATCACTTATGATTCGGTCAGGTAATCCAAAATCTTCAACAAAGTTTTTCAAAGCTTTTAAAACATGTTGGGAGGCAGTATTTTTGACTGGACAAAGTCTGGTAAATCTTGTGAAGTTATCAATTATGATTAATAAATCTCGATTTCCTCGTGTGCTTTTCACGAAAGGTCCTAAATGGTCTATGTGAACAACTGAAAAGGGTCTTTTTCCAGGATTAATCAGGTGTAGATATCCTTGTTGTTTTCCACCTGGAGTCTTGTTGACTAAGCATTCGAAACACATTGAGATATGTTTCCGTAAGTAACGCTTCATGTATGGAAACCAGTATAACTCTTTTATTTTGCTAACAGTCCTATCAACAGAAAAATGTCCCATAAGGTCGTGAAATTTCACAGCAGTACTTTTTTCTCATACTTTTTGGAATCACATACAGAAGTTTCTCTTTTCCTTTTTCTTTGATTCTCCTAGAGATTCGGTTTCTTTTGAAGGCAAAATTAACAATTTGTTGCATTTCTTCATATGTTCTTTCATGCTCTTCCTTCTTAAAAATGTCAATCAATTTTCTTAAATCTTTATCAGCATGTTGAATGATCAAAATTTGTTCATCTTCATTTAGTGTTAGGCATACTTCAAATTTCTTCTCTATGAGGTTTGTTATAGTATCTTCCGATTCTGAAACGGGAGCTCGACTCATCGCATCAACATGTGTCATTTTTATGCCTGGTCTGTGGCGAACTTCAAAATCATATTCCTGAATAAGTATACTCCATCTTGCTATCTGAGGATTACATGATTTTTTGGCATTCATGTAAATTAATGCTTGACAGTCAGTGACAACTGTAAAACTTATTCCCAATAAAAATTGTCTCAATCGTTCTAATGTCCATACAATAGCCATTAACTCCAATTTACTTGAATGATAATTCTTTTCAGCTTCAGTCGTTTTCTTGCTAACGCAGTAAACTAGGTGCCACTTGTTATCACTTCCAACTTGAAGTAGCATGCCAGCGATACCTTCCGCACTTGCATCAGTATGAACTTCAGTTTTAGCTTCGGGATTATAGAGTGCTAAAGTAGGTTGTCGAGTCAATTCACTTTTCAAAACATTAAAAGATTGTTCTTGTTTTTCTCCCCACTTAAAATCTTCGTTCTTCTTAGTTAGGTCAGTCAGAGGTTTTGCTTTTATATCATAATTTTGAATAAATCTCCTAAAAAAACTTGTTAAGCCGAGAAAGCGTCTAACTTCATGCAAATTTGTCGGTTGGGGAAATTTAGAAATTACTTCTACCTTTCTTGAGCCTGGTTTAATCCCATTCTTATTAATAATGAAGCCTAAAAATTCTACTTCATCTTTTGCAAACTCACATTTAGACAATTTTAATGTTAACTTAGCATCTCGTAAAGCCTCGAATACTTTACCTAATTTTTTAATCATTTCTTCCCAAAGTTTTGGCATGTACAAGGATGTCGTCGAGATAGCATAAAACATCTTTGTTGCATAAGCCACCTAAAGTATGGTACATTAACCGTTGAAATTCTGCTGGTGCGTTTGTTAATCCAAATATCATTCTTTCAAATTGTCCAGTTTCATCTGGTGTGATAAATGCAGTTTTTAATTTGGCTTCTTCTGTCAACGGGATTTGTAGATACCCATGAGCCAAATCGAGAGTTGTAAACAGACTGCAATCATGTAGTTGTTCTAAAAGATCATCAATTTTGGGAAGAGGAAATTTATCCTTGATCGTCTGATTATTTAGTTTTCTATAGTCAATAACTGGTCGATTTTCACCAGTTTTCTTACGCACTAAAAGAACAGGGCTTGAATATGGTGAACGTGTTTCTTTCACAATACCATGTTCTTTCCATTCATTAACGATTTCTTTAATTGCTTTTCTTTCGGCTGAATTTGTTTTATACGGTTTCATACATACAGGTTTTGAACCCTCAACTTCTTTAATATCCATTTTTATCAGTCCTGTACATCCTAATTCCGATATGTTTAATGCAAAACAGTCTCTATACTCATTCAACAAATCAACAATGTCCTTCTGTTGTTGTTCAGTTAAGTGTTTATTAACTTTTATTTGTTCTAAGCTTATAGGATTTCGCTCTACATTATCTGAACTAACATTTAATATTTCTACTGAAGAAGTGTCATTAATCAAATTAACATAATTTAAATCTGGTTCCAAGTTGACCTCCTCCACTAATTCTACATTTCCAATGTTCTGATTTTCTTTTAAAATTATTTCCTTACATCCAATATTAATAATTGGTATAATAGTTTTACCTTCTTTTATTTCTAACAAAGAATTAAAATTTCTTTCATTTCCCTGCATCATAATTAACCCATTATTTATTAGTTCTGTTTTCGCCTTTACAAAATTTATGCCATTATTTATTATTTTCGTAGTTTCCTCCACTTGCAATTTAATACGTGGCGTTTCTTCGATGCAGTTTCATCCAATAAATGGGTAATCTTTTGCATAACCGATATGCAAAATATCCCCGACCCTAGCATACGCAATATATGGTAAATCTAAAAGGTGCGCCCGACTAATAAATCAACTGGTTGAGCCGAATCTGGAACAATTAAAACGGGAATATCATTTCCCACTACTTCACCTATTTGAAAATCTACGACTGCTGCTCCTAAACTCTGCAAAACTGGACATTTTTGATTCCCAAAGGAATAAAGATCTTTTTTGCAAGGCGTCATATTAATTCCTAGACGTTCTGCAAGCGATTCTTTCAATAAACAAGAAAAGCACCAGTATCTAGCAAACAACTAACAGAACGATTATTAATTGTAGCCTTTCTCAAATACTTGTCAGCAGTTACGGACGATTCATGGTCAATCACACTTAAGCTAATTTCTTTTTTATTCTTTGAGCAATATTTTTTTGAATGCCCCTTTAAACCGCATAAAGTACAAGGATTTGGGCAATCTTTTGAGATGTGTCCGAATAAATTACATGAAAAACACTTGGGTTCACCTTTTTCATTACGAATAGATGAATTAAATACTTTATGACTATCAACATATGTACGCGAGTTTTCTTTCTCATTTAATTTATGACTTATCATAGCATTTTTGTTTTCCATTCTATTAGTTTGGAATCCACTTTTATGGTAATTTGATAACCGCGAATAATTTCTTGCGTCATCCCAATGACCTCCAAATTTATTATTCTTGCTTTCATTATTTATTTTCATTCCGATACGAACATTTTCGTATTCGTCTAATATTCCTGCCAACTCTTTCGGATTTACATATTTAGGCCATGTATCAATAAAATGTTCTCGCATAAAATTTGGAACCCGTTTTTTCAACTGATCTGTTATAATTAATTCTTTTAAGGAATCGAAATCATTAATTTTTAATTTTTAATCCTTTCAACCATTCGTTAAAATAATTACTTATTTCGAAAACGAAATCTGTCCACGTACCTTTAGAATCCCTAGTATGATTGATAAATTTCTGGCGAAATATTTCTGGGCTTAATTTAAATCTCTTTAACAGTAGATTTTTAACAAATACATATTCATTAGCTTGTTCTTCAGATTCTCTAGCGATTAGTTGGGTAATTTCAAAGGGTAGCAATCCTAATAAATGGAATACAAAATCGTTTTCCTCTATACCCACTCGCTTTGCCTGCCGTTCAAATAAAATTAAGAATGACGTTATATCTCCTTCCTTCGGATTAAATCTCTGCATGAGATTTCTTAAATCAACTGATTTGTTTACTTCCGAGCATTAGTATCATATTCAGTAGACGTTTGGTTCATAACTTTATTTTCGTTTTGCAGTTTTAATTTTTCCAATTCAAAAGTTCTTTGCTTTTTTTTTTTTCCCGTTCCTCAATTTCCATTTGTCTTTGCTTTTCTCGTTCCTCAATTTCTATTTTTGCTTTCCATTTTCCTTTTCTAACCTTTCATTTTCCTTTTTCTAACCTTTCATTTTCCTCTCTTTTAATTCTTTCCTCAATTATTCTTTCGAAAATTTGCTTAACAAATTCTTCGTCATAATTTTCACTACTTGTTATTAATCTTTTAATATTAACTATGACAGCTTCCGGTGGAATCGTTACACCGAGTTCTGTTCCTAATTCTATAAGATCACTTTTACGACCTTTTCCAAGGAACGACATTTTGATACTTATACTTGAGTATACTTTAATACTTGAGAAACACTTTAATACTTGAGAAACACTTTAATACTTGAGGAACACTTTAATACTTGAGAAATACTTTAAACATATATATCAACTTGAAAGAAATATTCAATACTTAAAAATATTTATACTTCAACGTAGAAAGGAAATCATTTACCTTTTTTTTTCCTTCACTACTCAAAACGTAATTCATGTCAGATTGTAGATCCTAAATCCTGCTTCTGATAATAACTTGTTGTCTTCTTTTTCTGTTCCCATAAATTAACACACTTTCAGTTGATGTATATAAAGTATTTATTCACATTCCAACAATACGTATTCGAGCAACTGCCCGCCAACCACACTCGCGTTCCTTCTTCTGCCCTTGCTGTTACATTTTTCATCCCCGTATAAGACATTCGCCTTATATGGAGTTACAGGAGGAGGAGTTATGGTAGAGCCTCTTGGTCGTGGCGCCATCTATTATCATTTATAATGACAAATAGTTTACATACGGCATCGACAACTGGTCCCTCATTGTACCGAATTTAAAACTTAACTTTTAACTTCTTTTATTTTGTATCTTACTTTTTATCAATAGTATTTTTAAATCTTTTTTTTTTTTTTTTTTTTGAGTACCTACTTTAATTTGAATTTTTAGAAACTTTTATCTTTAATTTACTAACAATAATTAAGCAGCCCATTATAATTCTAAGCCTATCTATGAATTAAGATGAGGAGGTTTAAGGGTATTTCCCCCTGTTGGCACTCCATAAACGTACGCCTGTTGCCAGTTGCCAGTGAGCATTAACGGGCGCTGCTCGCTGACACGATCTTCCAGTATGTTGCGAAAATGAGGTAGGACCTGGTGTATGTGTCCGTCTCATTTCTTAGTCGCGGTAAGCATTGACGGAACGCCTCAGCTAGAGTTAGTCCGTCCATGCCTTGTTCAGTGTACCTCATTAATTGTCCGATGAGTTTGGTACAGTCGGGGCCGGATGTGGTCGGCTGGTGGGCAATTGTGGAAGACGTCGTAGGCGGCGCGTGGATGACGCGTGCAGCGGGAGGTGGTGCGGTAGCTGCCGGCATCCTGGGATTCCCTGGGGGAATTTTATCCATAATTGTAAAAACATTGTATGTATTTGTTTTCTTTAGAAGTCCAATTATAATGAAAAAAATCTTTTGTTACAATTGACTTTTTTTCTTAATTTTGCGCATAACTGTTGCATTTTCCCTTTCATTTTTCTAAAGCCAATTTAAGTGCAAGTCGTAATTTTTTTTATACAAAGAACTTTCATAATCATTCCTGAATATATAACATTATGCCATTTTATCAGCATAAAATGTTAATAATAGAAAGGTGCACAGCAAATCTCTCAACAGCTGCCTGCAGTAGTTGTCTCGACTTTGGAAGATTATTGTGTAAATGTTACGATAGTGTGATGAGCTTGAATTGCCTCTAAGCTTTTCCATTACTTCTTTCTTAATAATGAGTTTCGCTCAATTTGTTCTCTTCCAAGTAGCAGCCCCTCTGGTTGGATCGGGACTAAGGCAGTTGATTCACTCCAAAGGTTATGTCCAATCTGAGACAAATCGGTTCATAACTGGTTCGCAACAATGTCTCTCTCTCTCGTCTGGACGCTGCTTTAAGCGGAGTCCAGACGAGAGAACCAGTGGAGTCAAGATTTAGTCTTGTAGGAAAGGGCTGCACATACTAAAGCCTAACGGGCAACGGGTTGAATACGGAATTCCAATGTGGTTTTAAGAACCACTAAAACTCCACATCTTAAATTATTTGCACAAATGATATTGCTGGGGCCTGAATGACCGAGTGTCTAGTGCTCTGTCGCTCGGTGCCACAGGTTTCGGGTTCGAGTCCCGGCGATGCCATGGATGTTTGTAGTGGTTCGGAATCCACTTTAAACAGTAGGTCCCGTTTCCTATGACTGTAAGAGCGTCACGGAGCAGAAGTCAGACTTCTACCTACGGGTGATCCATCAGAACAGAAGCTGCACCCTTCTTCCCTCCTTCCATGAGGGACACGACAACAACAACAAATGAGATTGCTTAAAATACAGACTAAAAACAGTGATGGGCAAATTACGGCCCTCGGCCCAACTCCGGCCCGCCGGAAAGTTCTATCCGGCCCGCGGGTAGAATTTTTAATTTGCCGGTCTGAGGCAAATTAAAAGAAATATATATTTATGAATTATATATCTATCTCCTTTTCTACTTTGATTAAGTATTATTATTTTTCAAGATTTCAGTGCCATTCAAACAGAATTGGGTATTTTTACCATGCCACGTAAAATGTGAAGTAGTGAGGCCCCATTTGCAGGTTGAATTAATTAAGTTGAAATCTAACAATTATCGCAAGCAGTTGTTTCTAAATATGCCAAAGTTAGAGTTTTACAAATCCTTATCGAAAGTAAGTTTCCCAAATTTACTATCTCACGGCCAGAAAATCAGTGCTTTGTTTGCTTCATCTCATATATGTGAACGAGTGTTTTCAACTGTGAATCTTAGAAGGAATTATTTCAGAAGTAGACTGACAGACGAGCATTGAGCCTCGTTCCATGGAATCGGTACATCTAGAATCGGTACCTCACTATAAGGAACTTTTAAAATTGAAATCGCAATTTCATTATTAAACTGTAATTAATAGAAACGGTTCTGAAGTCGCCACTGCATATATTGCATTGTAGATGGTAAATACATATACAGTTGTCTTCGATACCTTAAGGCAAGAGCTGCACCGGCGTTACTCACTTAGCACTACCCAGGAGGGGCGTGTAGTTTGAAGATACGCTACGGAAGCGGAATAACACTACCCCCGCAACGCTCATGTTAGGCCGGGACCTTCAGTTTAAAATGGATTCCGAACCACTACAAACATCCATAGCACTGCCGGGATTCGAAGCCGAAACCTGTAGTACCAAGCGCCAAGGCGCTAGCCACTCGACCATTCAGACCCCCATAGATTTGTTAATTTATATAGCAAAAAAAATTAATAATGAAAAAATGTGTGATGAGGAGTCATATTCAGATATATACAGTTTGGATTAAACGAAAACTATGGGAAAACCGAGGTTCCGCGGCCTACATTTCCCTCACTACCCCATGTATAGTTAAAAGAGAAACAAGTGAGCATCGGCATTAACTCTTGGGTACACATTTATTTGAAAGTGTTTCGCGTTTGAAACGGATTTAAATTGCGGAATAGAAAGGCAGTAGATTTTGTGTGATAATTCATATATTTGAGCTGCATCAAATACAGGGTGATTATAATTAAAGTCCCAGTCTCAAAATACCGTAAAAAAAAAAAAGAACCACTCGTCCCAACGAGTTCACATTTGAACTGAGGATACTAGAAGAATTGGGAAACGGTACGCCATCAAAAAAGTTCTAAAATGTTTTAATAGATTTTGCTGTAATAAATAATAAAAAAAGTGAATTCGGCAGCATATTTTGAATCGAAATGTCAAAGTATTTGGCACGAGTTGCACATTCAATCCTCAATTCAATCAATTCAATCAATTTTTTTTTTTTTTACGGGAAAAATGATTTCCAAGTGATTCAACAGTTGTGTCACTGTGAGTGGAAAGCCCATCCATCACGGCAAGGTCACCACATTAGATGGGAAAAATCGGTGTAACTTTTTTTTTTATGTCATGCTGTTTCCTCCCTTCTTCAAGTATCTTCAGTTCAAATTTTAACTCATTGTGATGAGTGGTCCTTTTTTTACAGCATTTTGAAAGTGCGATTTTAATTATAATCACCCTGTATATAGTATTAAGCGTTTCTTTAAAGAATTTACATTCTTGAAGTAATTGACACTTGTGCATTAGCAGCATAATTTTCCATGCGGACATTTAAAGCAAATCATATTTGTAAGAAAAATTTTGAATTTCCTAATTTTTTTTTTCATTTTATCGAATGCCCTATTATATTTAAAATCAGTTAACTGATTTATGTGGAGTCTGATGACAGCGATAAGAGTAATTTTAAAAATTATAATTTATTTTTATCGAAAAAATTAAAAGGTAATGACGTTTCCCTTTTTTCATGTTATATAATAATTTATATTGTATTTTGTATTACTTTAACTCTTCACTACATGAGGGGGGTAATTAGAACCAAAAAAATAGAATCATAATTCTTTTTATCGATAGGAGAGGACAAATGATGAATTGCAAAATTAAATATTAATGTCGTTTTCCCATCTCCTTGTTATATAATAAAATAATATCCTACCGCAAAATTCCCTCCAGGTAGTCCGACTGACGAGGCGAGGTGTCAACAAATGTGTCAACAACAAAGTCGTCAGATGATTGCACTTACTGGCAGCACACTTAGACACGAGCCGAACCTCCTATAATATAAATACTATTAGTTTTCTTAAGGGAAACATTAAAAAAAAAAAGTTATACAATTTTAAGGTTAAGGGGGTTAATCATTAAAAACAACGATGAGAATCTAAAATTGAATCAATTTTGAAATGTGTACACAAAGCTCAGTTATACGTGTTTGAATTGAATCGAAGGAGTATATGGGGATGCGAAGCAACAAGGACTATAATCCCCTAGTCACTATATGGGAACAGTTCGTTTTCCTATTTTAATATGCCACTCTTCACAATGCTCTACGATCGTGTGAGACCGGGACCTACGGTTTAAAGTGGATTCCGAACCACTATAAGCATCCATGACACCGCTGGGACTCGAACCCGAAACCTGTGGTACCGAGCGCCAGTCTATCGGATAATCAGGCCCCTCAGCCACGCGTATTAGAATTACGTATTTGTTCTTTGTTTGTAAGCAAACTCACGTGTCCGGTAAGCACGAGGTACTTGACATACTGCTGCCAAATTCATAAGCAGCAAACGAGGCCAATATTGTAGGTTGCATATGAACGGTGCGGAATTCACGTATTTCTATAGAGGAATAAAACAAATTAAATTAAATTATAACATTCTGCTTGGACAACAATTGCTACTAATGTAGGCGAAATAAACAAAAATGATTTCTATATTAACGTGATATCATTTTAGAAAAGAAACGTGGCCCTTTTGTTTGCATTTTTGGAAAACAATTTTCTCATCTAACATTAAGTGTCGGGTTCGAATCGGTATCGGTTCGAATGCCGGCGGATGTTTTGCCATGGATGTTTGTACTGGTTTGTAGTGGAATTGTAATAAATTTTGCATTTTAATTTTGTTATGTTACTTTCTTTGGAAAATTACTGTACTGCATACATTACGTAAGACCATTTCTAAAGAATTTTTACTTCTCTTTCCCTCTCTAAGTTTAAATTAAAATTAGTTTTTAAAATAAATTTCTTGGAGTATGTATTGTGAATATTTTCTTTCCTTTTTTTTTTTTAAGGACGACGGGAGGAGGGATTTGTTTTTGTACTGAATCAGTTTTTATTTCATTCGGCAGATTTCGAGACAGGAAATGTTTTCTTTTGTCATATTAGGCTAGGACCTACGATTTAAAGTGGACCCCGATACACTACAAACATCCATAGCGCAGCAGGGACTGAAACCCGAAACCTGTGGCACCGAGCGTCAGAACGTTAGTCACCTGGCCATTAGTCCCCAGAAAACTAACAAAGGAAATCGATTTGAAAACTATCGTTCTATGTCAGGTATAGGCCCGATTATTCCGTAAGATGAAAAATCCTTCCATGTGGTTTGTAGAAGGGTGTGATCATTGCTGAGAGAATGATGATTCGAAATTTTCGTACCAAATGTGTGTATAAAAGGACACCCGCAGAGCACCTTGAATAACTCTGAATCTGCTACCTACCTGCTATTCTAACAGCGAGTATAGTATTCAACATTGTCATATTTTATAGTAAACTTATTTGCAAATATATGAATCATATGGTTACGATGAACCACATTCTTAGCAGAATAAATCATTCACCCACTCATCCTCTTACACAAAAAAAAAACACATGAATGATTGTTTCGCCTCGAGGAATGTGCTGCCTTTGAGCTTCCACTGCAGGTGATCCACTCGCCGTCCTCTGTCAATGAGAGTGTCATTAAATCGAAGCTGTGACATTCGCAGTCACGAGAACATGTGTTCTGATGAGCGAATTATCATTTCAAACGTGCGTGTTATTATTTCTTAGAAACAATAATGAGTCAGTACGTAGTAGTTGCAGATCACGAGGTCTCACGGAGTACAAGTTTTAATATTTTTTTCTCTTCATCTTATTTAATAAAGATGAACATGGCGTAATATTTTCTTCTTTTTACCTTATTCGTTTGGTTGTGTAATCATTTCTGAGATTTCATTAAATCTTCCATTGTAAATTAAATAATTATCTATGCTTGTAAATGAAAAATAATGTAGGGGCTTTAATAGATGTTAGAAAATATATTTGTCTTGTGAAATATTTTTTTTTTTTTTACATTTATTTTTAAATATTTTTTTTTATTTATTTTTAAATAGTTATTTATTTTGTGAAATATTTATTTAATTTATTTTTAATATTTATTTTTAAATATTATTAAAAGTAATTCTAATAAATAGTAATAGTAATATGTAATAGAAATAATAATTCTAATAATATAATAGAATTTTTACTAATATCGTATTTTAATAATATGGACCAACCCCACTATTAAACCGAGGACTCGGTTGCATTAGTCACTTCCTACTCCAATGTAGTAGCAAACAAACCAGCGTTACTGCAAAGTCCGGACTCTAAGCCCGCCCCTTCGCCAATGGGAGAACGCGCTTCTGCTGACTCCGCCTCTACTCTCTCCGGATTCGCTCATGACAAAACGCGCAACACTGTTCAAGGCGACTAGTGAGTAGTTAGGTTTTTAGTGTACGTTTTTTTACCCCTTTTTATTGTTAGCAAAATAAAAGGATGGAATGAAACCAAAAAGAAAAAAGAAAAATATAAAAAGAAAATTAACTACAAATATCGGTTCTGATTTCGCCCTTTTTTTTTTTTTTTTGCGTGTGGATAATAATATTTGCTTTTCAGATCAGTCGTCATGGCTTCCACCGTTCAGCATAACCCTTTTAGTGTCTTTTACATTTTTAAAAGTGTTTTATTTACCTTTTTTTTAATAGTTTAGTGGCATCGACAACGGCTCCCTCATTGTACCGAATTTAAACTTAACTTTATAAATTCTTTTATTTTTTGCATCTTACTTTTATTTATATTTAGTATTTTTAATTTTTTTTTTCAGTACCACTTTAACTGAATTTTTTGAAACTTTATCTTGCATTTCTACTAGCATTAATGAGGCAGTCAATTAAAATTCAAAGCACATCTATGAATTAAGAGGAGGAGGTTTAAGGGGTATTTCCCTGTTGGTACTCCGTAAACATTACGCCAGCTGACAAATGGCTCAGTCCACCCTCCGCTCACTTAATAACGATGGGAAGGCTCTAGTCATATTCGAGCATTATTACACTCATATTTATAATCACCAAATTCCACCCTAATAGAAATAGAAACCCGCAGTCTCTCAGATTTGGTTTTGGAATGCCAGCGGTATAAACCAAAGAGTTTATTTCTGATCAAGATCTCGATATTTTTAATACACTTTTATTAGTTTCACCTGTATGTTTGTTTGTAGCTGACTCTTCGGGCTCGATTTTGCTCCACTTTAAGCGATCCGATTTAATTTAGACTTATCAAGGACACTAAAATATTTTGATAAGTTCATTATCTCATCATGATTAGGATCGCCAGGATGAGTGATTTTATTTTTAACCTGTGAAGAGCCATTTAACCCACGTAGAATGAAAGTACCCAAGACATGCCCTTCTATCTTGCACGGTGTCCGGTGACATTTTTCACAGGCCTCTCTGACCACGTGCTGTCAGGGAAGGTGTCATCCATCACTTGGGGGGGTGCGTTCGATTCTGTTTACTCGCTTCGCACCTTAAAGGCTCGTTCACACCGAGGCGAGAGACGTGAAGATTCAAGAGGCAAGCGACAAAATTTTTCGACCCCTTCACAGCGAAACGTCAGAAATAGCATTACGCCCAGTGAAGTTCCGCTTCGTGTTGAAAGTGGGCCAACTCGAATCAGGGGAGTTTTGGACACGAAAAATCATATACTGGATCGACACTAGGACACAGTTTCCAAGTATAATTGATAATTGCATCGCGTCACGTACTTTTAAGGCATCCTGGGTTTTAGTTTTTTAATAATAGGAAACTGAGCCATCCTGTAAGATGCTTTTCTTTTATTGCTTAAATTATAAAAGCATATCTTTGTATAAAATCATTTTGACGAATGTGATTATCATTAATATTATTATTATTTTTTTTTTTTTTAAAAACGTTGAAAAAAATTTTTGATTTGTTCAAAATATATTTGTTATATAGTCATTTTATTTTTGCTTATTTTTTGTGTTTGTGATTTGGCGTCAAATTATTAAGGTTTTGTGAAATCATAATGCTGGCATTCATAAAAAACAAACAAACATAGTTTTTATTATTAATAATCATAGAGGTGTCTGATGGCCGAGTAGATAGCGCTTTGGAGCTTGATACACAGGTTGTGGGGTCGAGTCCCGGCGGTGCCACGGATGTTTGGAGTGGAACGGAATCCACTTTGAAGCGTAGGTCGCAGGCCAGAGGAGCAGTGTGAAGTAGATCAAGAGAGTTTTGTACACGTAAAATCATATTCTGGATCGACACATTTTTCACGATACGTACTTTTAAGAGATTCTCGAATTCATTTTTTTAATAACAGAAAACGAAAAACCATCCTTATAAGTTGCTTTTCTTTTATTAATTCAATTCTAAAAGCAAAGCTTTGTATAAAATCCTTTTGTGAAATGTATTTAATTTTCTTGGTGAAAAAGTTACTTAGGCGATTAAAATTGTTTTTTTCAAAATATAATTGTTGTTGAGTCATTGTACTTTTGCTTATTTTTTTTTTTTGTGTTTGTGATTTGGCGTCAATTTATTAATGTTTTGTCAAATCAAAAAAATGATAAGTTATGCTGATTTTCACTAAAATAATTAAAAATTTTTATTATTAATAATCATATTATTTTCTAATGCCATGTAATTCGGTCTAAGTTATTCATTTACCTAGAGTGCACTAGATATGGATGTGGCCTGGTGAACAATTGGCTAGTGCTCTGGCCTTCAATACTCAGACTGCAGGTTCGAATCCTGGTGGTGGCATGGTTGTTTGTGAGTGGTTCTGAATCCACACTAAATTGTAGGTGCCGTCCTAATTAACCTGAAGTGTGCTTAACATGGCCGTAGAGCGACAAACCAAACCAAATTAGAGATGGTTTGCAGTTCTGCACTCACATTTCACCATGGAAATATAGAATGACACAGATTCATGACATCTGTTAATATTTACACAACTCAAAGTTACTTATCACGAGTGCAACTGAACTATAAGCTAACTGTGTATCCCTTTACTCAAATATCACTCAACATAATCTACAACAAAAACAAACAACTATTTCAGTCTACTTCGTATACAATTTAGGAGTATATCATTCTTTGAATTTTGGGCACCCGTGGATGATGTGTTTTCTGCACTGAAAACAATATCATTTCCAATATTATTACCAATTGGGACCTGATGGCCGAGTGGCTAGTGCTCTGGTGGTTGGTACCACAGGTTTCGGGTTCGAATCTCAGCGGTACCATGGATGTTTGAAGTGGTTCGGAATCCACTTTAAGCCGTAGGTCCCGGTCTCACAGGATCGTGGAGCGTTGCGGGGGCATTGTGACTCCGCGTCCGTGGCTTATCTTCAAGTGACACACACCTCCTGGGTAGTGCTCAGTGAGTAACGTCGGTGCGGCGCTTGCCTTAAACTATCTAAGTGAACAAAAAATTATTACCAATATCAACATCCTACTTTTACCAAACTGAATTTTCTGCATTCGCTGTTTTGAACATTAAATATAGACATCGGCTAAAAGAGAAAGAACTCAAGTGATTGATTTCTTATTACCAACTGTTTTTCGAAATGCTTTACTCTGCGACACAGAATCAAGGGAGTCATTAGTAATCATTAAACTTGTTTTTCATTTATTATTAACTACTCTGCGCAGCACTGAAACAAACCTATTTATAAGTATATTGCTGTTCTAATGCAGCTAGAAATACAGACAGTGAATCCTTATGCCATAAGCAAGGGTTACACAGCTGTTACACGTTATGCAGCTGGTAATACAAAGACAATTATCTTTATGCCATAAGCAATTATACGCCAACGTTATTCATTTAGCACTACCCAGGGGGCACGTGTAGCTTGAAGATAGGCTACGGACGCGAGTAGCACTACACTTGGAACTTAAACATTAGTACATAGACCTAAACTATGCAGATGACATTAAAATTGTTTTTGGCAACTAAAATGAAATTACAAAAGGAATAATAATAATAACTGAAGGAACACAGTTTCTGCCCTATAACATTATTGCCTCTCGACATAACTCTTTTGTGGATTTTGCATTTCATAATTAGCGGCAGAATGGCTGAACGGCCGAGTGGCTGGCGCTCGGTACCACAGGTTTTGAGTCCCGGCGGTGCCATGGATGTTTGGAGTGGTTCGCAATCCACTTTAAACCGTAGGTCCCGGTCTAACAGGATCATAAAGCGTTATGGAGGCGTTGTGACGCCACGTCCGTGGCTTATCTTCAAGTCACACGCTCCCCCTGTGTAATGCAAAGAGAGTAACGTCTGCGCAGCGCTTGCCTTAAGGCATCCAAGACCAAGCTGCCTAAGTGTTTGCCAGCTGCATTAGAAAGAAAAAAATATATATATATATTTGAAAGCAGGTCCCTACTTTGCACTTTCTTAAATATTTTGAAATTTTTTTAAAAATATATTATATTTTATACACACACACAATACTGTAAAAATGTTAGTATGGTATAATTCATTATTTTTTATAACAATTTGTTTTTAAAAAAATTCTGTCGACTGATAGCAATGCAAAAGGATTCATCATGCTAAATCGATAACGCCGTACATCTGGTGTATGGAAGCATTATCGAGTTGGCGTTTAATTAACCACGTTAATTAATTTCATTCATCAACTGCATTGTGCCATAAGTTTGTGTCATTTCTAATGCTACCGCTTATAGGAACTGCGAAAGTTAGGAAGAAAGGGTGTTCCATTTTTATTGGCCGACGACTGCCCACTAGGGACTGTCATACGCCATCGAAACAAGTGAAGCAAATTATTATTCGAAATCGGGCCTGAATGGTCGAGTAGCTAGCGCTCGGTGCCACAGGTTTCAGATTCAGTACCGGCGGTGCCATGGATGTTTGTAGTGGTTCGGAATACACTTTAACCGTAGGTCGCGGTCCTATTAGGACTGTAAGAGTGTCACGGAGCCAAACTCAGACTTCTACCTAGGGGTGCTCTATCACAACAGAAGCTGCCCCCTTTTCCTTCTTCCATGAGTAGATCACTCATGGGATGCCCGTCCCACACTGCAGGACACACAGAGGATGAGTCACAACAACATTATTTGAAATCAGTTTAATATTTTGCTTAGTAATGACCATTTTTCGATGCGAATTAAATGTCATTACATTGGTATTCAAAGTGAAGGTGATTATTACTTTGCCTCGAATATCTTGCTACAAGACAGATTAGAAGGAGATTGGCGATTGATGCAAGTTCGTAGAATAAATAAAAAAAATAGAATCAATGAAAGACAGTTTAATAAAAGCCTTCTTTATCATTTTGTAATGCATTGATTTGTACGTCGTGTCATGGTGGACAACGTAATCAAAAGTTCGCGTATTTTTTTCCTCCCATTTATTTAATATTTTTCTGAACTACTTAATCATACAATATCACATAAAAAAGAATCACACTACACGAATGAAATTGATATGATGAATGCATTTATTGATAAAGCTGCAAACTTTTCACCAATTTTGTTTTCAATTTATAATTTTTATTATTTTAGAATGTGCCGTTTGTTTTTATACATTTCCTTTTATAAATACTATTAAACTCTAATAATATATTGGTTTGCCAGATTGGAAAGAAAAAAAAATTTTTTTAATTTAAAAAAAGACATAACATAAACACAAATTGTTATCGTTTTAATAAATATATATAAATTATAACATATAAATATAGTTCACATAAGATGCACTCAAGAGCCAAAATGTTATGACCACCCCTACATTTTGCAATGAATTCGCCTGCATGACGTGGAAGGCACGTGATCAGGTGGAAGTGGTATTTAACTGGTATTAAGTGGTGGTATTAATCCATGCCGAGGCGTGTTGAAGCTGTGTTGCGCGCCAAAGGTGGCCCAACTCGTTATGGACAGGTGGTCATAATGTTTTGGCTCTTGAGTGTATGTTGGATCCTTGTAGGATCTCTGATTACAGATGAAATCTCCGCTCAAAAACAACAAGCACTGTACAGTTGGTCTTCGATTCTCAAACTTTCCTTGAAATAAAATTTTCCTGTAAAAAAACAAATACATATCAGCAAATAACAGATGGACTGAAAAGTTCGTAAGCTAACACATAGATGGCACTACTAGTATTAAATCAACGTGATTTTTAGTTAGACCTAACCTTCAAAAGACACGTGTATACATTTGACAGCTGTCGCACTATTAGTATGTGAGTTATAGCATTTTTAGTGTTCATCAGGTGCAGTCCACTCGGCGGACTGTCGATTGGACTCCGGTGTGAAAGGATGGAGCCACGTTTCATCCATTGTCACATATCGACGCAAAAAACCGGGTTTATTGGCATTGAACAGCTCCAAACACTGCTTAGAATCATCCATTCGTTGTTGTTTTGGTTCAATTGTGAGCTCGCGCGGCACCTACTTTGAACAGAGCTTCCGCATATCCAAATATTCATTCACGAGATGTTCAACACTTTCCTTTGATATCTGTAGGGTGTCGGCTATCTCAATGAACGTCACTTTACGGTTATCAGAAATTATTTTGTGGCCATTTTTGATGTTACAACCTCTTTGGGGCGTGCATCGTCCTCGGTGCTCATTTCGCCTCGTTTAAATTTAACAAACCCCTTCTCTACGGTTAATTTTCCTGGTGCAAGGTCCGAATAATGTTTATCAAGACAAGCTTTGGCTTCAATAGTATTTTTTCGCCAAAAAGCAAAGCTTTAATTAACACACGAAATTCTTTTTTTATCCATTTTTCAAACTAACAAAAGTTGCTTCACTAAAAATGCTATAACTCGCATACTAATAGTGCGACAGCTGTCAAATGTATACACGTGTCTTTTGAATGTGAGGGCTAACTAAAAATCACACGGATTTAATACTAGTAGCGCGATCTATGTGTCAGCCTACGAACATATCAGCAAATAGTATCTTTTTTAGAAGGTACAAAATGGGAATTGAAGCATTAACTTTTAGAAAGTCAAGCATGACACGCTGAAATCTGGCACAAAGCAATGCAATTTTATAAGGTGCCGTCCTATTGTGTGGCGGTGTATAAACTCGCAGTAGAAAATTTCTGACCGAAAGAAAGTGAAGACCTCGTATAATCCACAGCGGCTGACCTCATTTTCGTCTAGAAAAATACAAGGCCGTATAATCAGCGAAGTAGTAAATGAGTTCAAGGGATATGATCTTATATGGAGCCGAGTGGCTAGCGCTCGGTACCACAGGTTTCGGGTCCTTGCGGTACCATGGATGTTTGTAAGGGTTCGGAATCCACTTTAAACCGTAGGTCCCGGTCTAATAGGATCGTAGAGCGTTGCGGGGGCATTGTGACTCCACGTCCGTGGCTTTTCTTCAAGTTACAAGCGCCCCCTGAGTAATGCGAAGTGAGTAACCACTGTGCAGCGCTTGCCTTAAGGCATCCAAGACACGTGTCTAAGTGTTTGCCAGCTGCATTAGCAAAAAAAAAAAAAAAAAAGATCTTATATTGAATTGTCTATTGCAGGGTCCAAACTTTTTAGCTCTCGGGCCATACTGTTTACTCGGTCAGTACCAAGGGCCAAAACCGTTCTAATTTTTCTGCCATTATCTATCATTTCTAGAGTAGTCGCCGAGTACGCGCTCTGAGCAAGCATGCGTTTGCTAAATTCGCTTCATTCTCCAAAATACGAAGAATGTTTATACATCTAAGTTAACCGAGGAACATCTTAAATGTCTTTTAATAATTGGTACAAGTAAAAGTGATCCACTATTGTCAGTGAAAAATTACAATTACATAAATCTCATTATTTTTTTTTACATATGGGTACTCCACGTTTTCATTCGCATTTATTTAGCTTTTCCGTTCCTGTGGGATTTCCAGGATAAAAATCATATGCTCGATTCAGGATACATACATTCCAAACATCGATATGCATACGTATTCGATACTCTTTATCCCAACATAACTAGCGAGGGTCACCGCGGGATGTCCACTACTTTACAATGTTAGTGGGATTCATTTCAATTACTTGTCAGTTGTCACGCTTAAGTTAAATTTTCCGCGTATTATGCTTGTCATTAAGTTTTACCCAGCAAGTCAATAAAACCGAGTCATTGTCCTTCTGTGTTTTTTTTATACAACTTAGTAAAGCAACACTAAGATATTTCGCTGTCGCGAGCCGAATACTGGCGGGCCGTAGTTGGAGACCCCTGGTCTAATGTATCAATTCTATTTTACTGTTATCTTTGTATGACGTGGAGTTATTCTGTGTGTCGTGGATTGATGCAAAAAATGTGCATTTAACTGCCTGCGTGGGAGAATGGAAGCAAGAACAGATTGCTAAGAATCGGACGCTTCTTTCCAAATGCGTCTACTTTGTGGCTACTCCATGACTCGAGGGCCTGAATGGCCGAGTGGCTAGCTCTCGGTATGACAGGTTTCGGGTTCGAGTCCCGGCGGTGGCATGGGTGTTTGTTAGTGGTTGGGAATCCACGTTAAACTGTAGGTCCCGGTCTGTTTAGCCTAAAGTGTGCACAAGATGACCGGAGAGGGACAAACCAAACCCTGACTCGAACCAGAAACTTCTTATGAGAAAGTCGAGAGAGACGAAAACAAGCCTTACCCCTCCTTCCTAGGACTGTCTCCTGTTGAACTGCGGCCTGCTGCCCTGAGTGTAGAGGTTGAAGAACCTGGTCTGCCTGGGGCCCGAACTCAGAGACGAAGGACGAGAAGCAGGCTGTCTGAGGGAGGAGGGGTGAGAAGGCTGGCTGAAGGCCTGTCGTTGGAGTCCCTGACTGGCTCTCGCTGCAGGTCTCGCCGCCGCTAGGTTAATCAGTGGGGTACTCGTAGGCGTGTCGGATGTGGTGGGGGATGGCCAGTTTCTCGGCGATCTTCAGGAGGTGGTGATCCTGGGACAGGCAGTGGTGGGCCAAGAGCAGGAAGGGCTGCAAGAGAGAGTCGCCAGTCTTCGTGAATCCTTTCCCCATTTTCAACTGCGGCACCTCATTTAAAATGCAATAATCAATTTTTAATTACGGGGCCAGATGGCCGAGTGGCTAGCGCTCTGGCACTCGGTACCACAGGTATCAGGTTCGAATCCCGGCGGTGCCATGGGTGTTTGCAGTGGGTCGGAATCCACTTTTGTATTCAGATACAATGTTTATTAATGTACATATACACTCAAGAGCCAAAGTATTATGACCACCCCTACATTTTGCAATGAACTCGCCTGGATGACATGGAAGGCAAGTGATCAGGTGGAAGTGGTATTTAACTGGTATTTATCCATGCCAAGGCGAGTTGAAGCTGTGTTGCGCGCCAAAGGTGGGTCAACTCGCTATTGACAGGTGGTCATAATGTTTTGGCTCTTGAGTGTATATACGTAATGTGGGGCCTGATGGCCGAGTTGCCAGCGGTCTGGAACTCGTTACCACTGGTATCGATTTCGAATCCCGGCGGTGCCATGGGTGTTTGTAGTCGTTCGGAATCCACTTTGTATTCAGATACAATGATTATTAATGTACATATATATATACATAATGTGGGGCCTCATGGCCGAGTGGCTAGCGCTCTGGCGTTCGGTACCACAGGTATCGGGTTCAAATCCCGGCGGTGCCATGGGTGTTTGTAGTGGGTCGGAATCCACTTTTGTATCCAGATACAATGTTTATTAATATACATATATATACGTAATGCGGGGCCGAGTGGCTAGCGGTCTGGCGTTCGATACCACAGGATTCGAGTCCCGGAGGTGTCATGGATGTTTGCAGTGGTTCGGAATATACTTTAAACCGTTGGTCCCGGTCTAATAGGATAGTAGAGCGTTGCGGGGGCATTGTGACTCCGCGTCCGTGGCTTATCTTCAAGTGACAAGCGTCCCCTGGGTAATGCAAAGTGAGTAACGTCTGTGCAGAGCTTGCCTTAAGGCATCCAAGAGCAAGCTGTCTAAGTATTTGCCAGCTGCATTAGAAAGAAAAAAATTGTTTTAATTACTCGGCCATGTATCACTGTTGCGAACTTCCCAAAGCTTCTTCTTCCAATCTGTCAGCTTCGGAGGTCCATTCCATGTGTTTAGTCAGAGTGAATAACGCTTGGAGTTTGCCACCCATTCATACATGGTACGCCGCTCAATATCCCTGGTATGTCCTTGCAGTGCTCCTGTCCCAGATCTGCTCAAACGGCTTTAGCTAGACCAGGGGTCACCAAACTTTCCAGCCTTGGGGCCATACTTTTTACTCCAGTATACCAAGGGGCCAAAACCGTTTTCATTTTCTGCCATTATCTATCATTTCTAGACCAGTCGCCGAGTTATTTCAATTACGTGTTAGAATGTTATGCTTAAGTTAAATTTTCTGCTTATTATGCTTGTCATTAAGCTTTACCTAGCAAGTCAATAAAACCGACTCATTGTCATTCTGTGTTTTTTTTTTTTCCAACTTATTACGGCAACAATAAGCTATTCGTTGTCGCGGGCCGGATGGAGGACACTGGCGGGCCGGATTTGGCCCGCGGGACGTAGTTTGGAGACCCCTGAAGTAGACTAAGGACTGGCCACACTGAGAGTTTGACCTTCAATGGAGACGAAGAGACCCTTTGTCATTGTTCGGCCATCGCGTCTCCCTCTCATCTCGTCGATTGTATGGGTGCCTCTCTGAGGCAACTGTTGAATGAGGGGAAGATCTATTGATGCAGCATGATCTACTTGACTTGGTTTAGGTTTCTAAATCAAGGGGATGAGCAACAACAACACAATTAACATTTGAAATCAGGGAGGTTTCATGTGAATGCCCGATATATGTAATAAATAAATACGATGGAAGTTCTATATGAATTCATTTATTCAATTGAAGTACCATGGCTTGAATTATGTGCGATAATTATTATTTTTTTTTTTCTGTTCCATTGTTGTTTGGTTTTTGATACTGCTTTTCTTCTTCTGATCCTGAGAGTGGCCTCAGGGGCTAAAGCTCGTATTCTTGCAGACTTGAGGATGCACGGCGGGGAATTGGACCTAAATCGGTTTGGTTTGGTCGTCGCTCTATGGTCATCTTCTGCACACTGTAAACTAAACAGACCGGGACCTACAATTTAAAGTGGATTCCGAACCGCTGCAAACATCCATGGTATCGCCGGGACTCGAATGTCTTTTGCTTGCCGTCTGCTATTCTATGATACCCGTTATTTATACAAGATACCTATTGTTTGTAAGCAAATTTAGAATTCAATGACATCTTTTAAATGAATGTAAATTCTACTCCTTTAAAATGCGCAAATAATACTCCTTTACAATTGTTTTTTTTCCTTTCTAATGCAGCTGGCAAACCCTTAGACAGCTTGGTCTTGGATGCCTTAAGGCAAGTGCTGCACAGACGTTACTCACTTTGCATTACCCAGGGGACGCTTGTCACTTGAAGATAAAGCCACGGACGCGGAGTCACAATGCCCCCGCAACGCTCTACTATCCTATTAGACCGCGAACTACGGTTTAAAGTGGATTCCGAAGCACTCACAAACATCCAAGGCACCGCCGGGACTCGAATCCGAAACCTGTGGTACCGAGCGCCAGAGCGCCGCATCTTCAGCTTCGTAAATTATGCTTATTAATATTTAGATCGCAATATTCTGTCGCCAAGGGAGGGATGAAACTTCAATTCTGGTACGTAAAAGATGGGAGATGTTTTGCCCAGCTTTCTGTTACTTTAGAATAGGGGGGACGCGCTCTGTTTTTATCGGGCAACGGGCGTACCGGTTACGGACTTCCAGGGTGGTTTTAAGAACCACAATGCCTCCACATCTTAAATTAGTTAGACAATATGCACAAAAATGAAGTTGCTTAAATTAAAGAATATTAATAAATAAAATAAAACAATTTAAAATTTAAGTATAACATCGGTACTTAGGGAGTAACGCCACCGCAGCAGAAGTTGCTCAATAAAGAGCTGCCAATGCACCAAAATAGAGACTGTTTTGAATCTGTGTTAAACTCTATATCGGTCCATTTTCCACTGAAATCGGATTGATCCTTTTTTTTTAAATAAAGTGTTTTGAATTTTGAAAGTGTTTTGATTTTAAATAAAGTGCTTTATATATTTTATGATTTGTCACAAAAATTCTAAGTGTAGATTGCCACTTAAATACCGCCAAATCTGTAGCCAAATCGGTGGCATTAATACGTAAATACCGAAACATCTCTTGCTTGAGAACAATTCAAGCAAGAGATCGAAAAAGCTAAAGTTATCGGTACAATTAGGAGTCCGTTGACGATGCCCCCAAAAAAATAAAAGATTAAAGTTAAAATTAAAAATTTTAAGTTAAAAAAAATAATAAAACAAAGGAATTAAGAATAAAATTGGTAATGAACATAGAATTTACAAGAAATTAAGTAAAACGTAAAAACATACAAATACAATTTGTGACTGACTAGCTCGCCGACAGATGGCGCCATCAGTCAATTGGGTTCACATTGGAAAAAACCTGACCAAAGTCAGGAATTAATAGTTTAAAAAACTGAAAAACACGCTTTTAGAGTTAA
Source organism: Caerostris extrusa (assembly GCA_021605095.1). Lineage (NCBI taxonomy): Eukaryota > Metazoa > Arthropoda > Arachnida > Araneae > Araneidae > Caerostris > Caerostris extrusa. The sequence goes on along the minus strand of BPLR01017658.1, from coordinate 21,650 downwards.
TCTATCTAAAAATTAAAAATAATTGTTAACAAGAATAAAATGGCTGTTCTAAAAGCGTGGGGTGCTCGATATCAATCGTTATAATTTTTCACTAGTTTCATTCCGAAATGCAGAGTTAGTTTAAAAATGTCATTCAAAGCACCCCACGCTATTAGAACAGTGACATTCATTTTTTCGTCAGTCATTTTATTCTTATGTTAACAATTATTTTTTACTTTATAGAAAGATTAACTCTAAAAGCGTGTTTTTAGTTTTTTTAAACTATTCATTTATTTTTTACTTTTTTTGTTTGATTCACTCTAAAAGCATTTTTTTTTTTTAGTGTTTTTAAAGTACAATATTTAAATGAGGTCGCGGTACGGAGGACAGGAACTATAGTTCTCACAATAACTTAATTGTGAGTAAAGCAAAGACCCGAGCCAGCCGGGATTCGAACAGGGAATCTCCTGATCCGTAGACAGGTGCGCTATCCGTTGTGCCGCTGTCCCACGTAGGTTTGAATGTCTTAGGTACTTTCATTCTACATGGGTTCAATTCCTCTTCATAAGTTAAAATAAAATCACTAATCCTGGCGATCGTAATCATGATGAGATAATAAACTTATCAAAATACTTCAGTGTCGTCGGTCCTTGATAAGTCTGCAGCGTTTAAATGAAATCGGATAGCTTAAAGTAGGGCAAAATGGAGCCCAAAGAGTCAGTTACATATATACAAACAAACAAACATACAGAGGAAACTAAGAAAAGCGTATTAATTAAGATAAGGAGTCGGTATGAAAAATTCGACTCGGACATCAGAAGTCTTAGATTTTAGGGTCCACCCCTGATACACACAGAAAAGCAAGTGAAAAAAATACTTGTACTTAAAAATGCACGAATGTCTTTTGCTTGCCTTCTGTTATTCTATGATACCCGTTATTTATACAGGATACCTATTTTTTGAAAGCAAATTTAGAATGCAAGCATATCTTTTAAATGGATGTAAATCCTACTCCTTTAAAATGCGCAAATAATGCTGCTTTACAATCGTTTTTTTCACTTTCTAATGCAGCTGGCAAACACTTAGGCAGCTTGGTCTTGGATGCCTTAAGGCAAGCCCTGCACAGACGTCACTCACTTTGCATTACCCAGGGGGCGTGTGTAACTTGAAGATACGGACGCGGAGTAACAATACCCACGCAACGCTCTACGATCCTATTAGGACAGGGACCTAAGATTTAAAGTGGATTCCGAAGCACTCACAAACATCCATGGCACCGCCATGTATGTACATTTTATGTACATTTATATCATTTAAAGATTTATTTATTCTTTTATATTAATAAAACTACGTTCTAAATTATTAAATTAATCTGGTAGTATTTTTATCACGATATATATTTTTTTTTTTTTTTTTTTTAGGTTTTTAAAGGCATCAAGAATAAAATCAAAAGCATGATAATATTTTTTTAATAATTTATTTTATTAATTAATGTTTTATTACTTTGGCCGAACAAAATTCATGCCCAACTCTTACAAATTGGATTTGAAAAGGTTAGTAATAAAATCTTGAGATAGATGGCAGCACGAGTTTATTAGTTTTATTTGGAGTAAGAAAGAATCAGAATCTGCAATTGCTTTTAAACAAATAAATAATTTTGAATTTAAATAAACTTATCAAAATATTTTAGTGCCGTCGGTCTGTGATAAGTCTACGACGTTTCAATTAAATCGGATAGCTTAAAGTAGGGCAAAATCAAGCCCAAAGAGTCAGTTACATACAAACAAACAAACATACATGTGAAACTAATAAAAGCGTATTAAATAAATTAATAGTTTTAAAAAAACTAAAAAACACGTTTTAGAGTTAATATATCTAAAAAGTAAAAAATAATTGTTAACATACGAATAAAATGACTGACGAGAAAATGAATGTCACTGTTCTAAAAGCGTGGGGTGCTCGATATCAATCGTCATAATGTTTCGCTAGTTTCATCCCGAAATGCAGAGTTAGTTTAAAAATATCATACAAAGCACCTCACGCTTTTAGAAAGTTATTTTATTCATATGTTAATAATTATTTTTTTTTTTTTTTTTTACTTTTAGATAGATTAAAAGCGTGTTTTTTAGTTTTTGAAATTATAATTTAGGAAAAACATCTCCTGCTTGAGAACAATTAAAGCAGGAGATCGAAAAAGCTAAAGCTATAGGTACAATTAGCCCAAAAATAAAAGATTAAAGTTAAAATGAGAATTTTAAGATAAGAGTAAAAATAAAAACAAAAGGAATTAAGATTAAACAAAATAATTATACAAAATAGGTAGGGTATGATCACTTGACTGATTCGCCAGTAGATGGCGCCATCAGTCCCAAAATCCAGCCAAAGAATCAATTACATACATACAAACAAACATACAGGTGAAACTAATAAAAGCGTATTAAAAAAAGGACACCTACCAGTAACAAGCGCAACATGACTGGAGCAGTTCTGGTATCGTCTGACCGAACGATTTTGCGGGTTCATGTATATATGGCACAAAAACCTAAATGGGAACGCGGTGTCACGTGTCTCTCGCGGGCTTTTTTCCCGCCCTTTTGCTCATTAAAACAAATTCCGAAAATGATCGTTTTCTGTTTTCGTGCCCTGTTGTTTTTCGGCTGGCCCTTCCGGTTCGAATCCAGCAACACCTGAGAGAACAAAAGGGACTGCGAAATTCAGCCAGAAATTTCTAAAACTTTTTCTTTTTTATTTCCAATAGCAGATTATGAACAGTTACAGCAAAAAAAAAAAAAACGGAAAAAAAAAAAAAAAAAAAACATACAACAACAACAAAACAATACAACAAAACATGCTGAAACAGAGTTCATTCATCTAACACTAATGCCATGTTACGGATCTTTTAGCCTCTGAAAAGTGTTACCAGGTGCTCCACGGGGAGGTGGATCGTCTGAGCACCTGACACGTTTATTTACACTCATATGTACTTATTTTTTTTTTATGCGTACAGATTATAAGAAAATGATCTTTTCTTGCAAAAAAAAAAAAAAAAAAAAAAAAAAAAGTTTTTAGAAAGAAATTCTCTTCAAAAAGTCCTTTTATAATAAATGTTCTTTGATGTTTTTTTTATTCTAATGCAGCTGGCAAACACTTAGACAGCTTGGTCTTTGATGCCTTAAGGCAAGCGTTGCACAGATGTTACTCACTGCGCATTACCCAGGGGGCGTGTGTAACTTGAAGATAAACCACGTACGCGAAGTAACAATGCCTCAGCAACACTCTACGATTCTATTAGGACCGGGACCTAATGTTTAAGGTGGTTTTCCGAACCACTAACAAACATCCATCGCACCGCCGGGACTCGAACCCGAAACCAGTGGTACCGAGCACCAGAGCGCTAGCCACTCGGCCATTCAGGCCCCACGTTCTTTGATGTTGAAAGTATGTTATGAAAGAAAAAAAAAATTAATGTTTTTGTTCTAAATGAGGCTTTATTTTCGTTTGGGAGACCGCATCAATAGGATTCAACGTTATTTATAGAATTTGATTTGAATGAAATTGTTAATTTAAGACAGGGGTCTCCAAACTTTCCAGTCTTAGGGCCATTCTGTTTACTCCAGTAAGTACCAAGGGCCAAAACCGTTTTCATTTTCTGCCATTATCTATCATTTCTAGACCAGTCGCCGAGTAGGCGCTCTGAGCGAGCATTACGCTTGCTAACTACAAACTGCTGCCAGTGAAAAATCACAATTACATAAATTTACATAATAAAAAACTTTTATTCGCATTAATTTAGCTTTTCCGTTTCTGAGGAATTTTCAGGATATGTACATTCCAAATGCGATACTCTTTTACCCCAACATAACTACCGAGGGTAACAGCGGGATGTTCACTAGTTTATATTGTTAGTAGGATTCATTTCAATTATGTGTTAGTTGTTATGCTTAAGTCAAATTTTCCGCGTATTATGCTTGTCATTAAGCTTTACCTAGCTAGTCAATAAAACCGAGTTATTATCATTCTGTGTTTTTTTTATCCAACTTATTACAGCAACACTAAGCTATTCGCTGTCGCGGGCCGGATGGATGACACTGGCGGGCCGTAGTTTGAAGACTGATTTAGGAGCCTGATTTAAGAGAACAGCTCGAGTAAATGTGATTAAAATTCTGAATAAATGCATTTTGAAATGGGCGTTACTAATTCATCTTTATTGGGTGTTCACATCGTTTACGAATTACTCGTGACTAAAATAACCTCGAGGGCGCATCTCAATTTCCTCAAATGTTTTTATGATATTGTCTTTAATAATGAATTATTTAATTTCAAGGCAATCCTGGCTCAACGAGAATGGGCGGTGTCTTCCCAGAAACCATAAATGTTTCATCAAACCTCTTTAAAATTTAAAATTTTTAATCAACAATAGTAAAAGAAAAAAATTATTTGATTTTTATTGACTTTGACTGCAGTGCTCTCCTAAAAGACTTGAAGCCATGTACCAGGTGGGCTGAAACGTTCGTCGGCTAGCACATAGATGGCGCTACTAGTAATGAATCCATGTGATTTTTAGTTAGCCCTAACCTTCAAAAGACACGTGTGTACATTAGACAACTGTTGCACTATTACTATGTGGGTTGCAGCATTTTTTAGTTTGAAGCAACTTTTGTTAGTTTAGAAAAATGGATAAAAAGGAATTTCGTGCTAATTAAAGCATTGTATTTTGGCGAAAAGAAATACTATTGAAGCCGAGGCTTGGCTTGATAAACATTATTCGGACTTTGCACCAGGAAAATCAACCGTAGAGAAGTGGTTTGCTAAAGTTAAACGAGGCGAAATGAGCACCGAGGACGATGCGCGCAGTGGACGCCCCAAAGAGGCTGCTACCGACGAAAACTTCAAAAAAAGTCCACAAAATAATTTCTGATAACCGTAAAGTGAAGTTGAGTGTGATAGCTGAGACCCTAAAGATATCAAAGGAACGTGTTGGACATATCGTGAATGAATATCTGGATATGCGAAAGCTCTGTTCAAAGTGGGTGCCGCGCGAGCTCACAATCGACCCAAAACAACAACGAATGGATGATTCTAAGCAGTGTTTGGAGCTGTTCAATCGTAATAAACCCGAATTTTTGCGTCGATATGTGACAATGGATGAAACCTGGCTCCATCCTTTCACACCGCAGTCCAATCGACAGTCAGCCTATTTGACTGCACGTGATGAACACTAAAAATGCTATAACTCAGATACTAACAGTGCAACAGCTGACAAATTTATACGCGTGTCTTTTGAAGCTTAGGGCTAACTAAAATTCGTATGGATTTAATACTAGTAGCACCCTCTATGTGTCAGCCTACGAACTTTTCAGTCCACCTGTTACATGTCTTTGGATAAAAAAGTTCACATTTTTTTAACAATCTTTATTCCGCGACGCGCGAAGAGGAGGTTTCGCCTCCGCCCCGAGTGAAAGTGATCCGATTCCGTCAATCAGGTCACGTGACCCTTGCATAATGATGCCCAACGAGACAGATAAATAACAAAAAAAAATTAGGTTGGCGATCGCTGTTGGCGATGACTCAATGAGCTGTGTAAAAGGGAATCGTGAGAAATTTCTGCTTCGAATACACAATGTTGGTTTCAGTTTTTGCCTTATTTTTCTGTGAAACATTTACATTAGGGTCATTCTTGTCTCTATCTCATTGAATGCTTTTACACAGTAGATGTGACCACCTGTCAAAAGCCAGAATATACACTCTTGCATATTCTGGCTTTAAGTGGAGTGTGGTATTTAAGTGGTATTAAGCGGAATTCTTTACACTCAAGAGCCAAAACAGTATGACCACCTGTCAATAACGATTTGGCCCACCTTTGGCGCGCAACACAGCTTCAGGATTAATACCACCACTTAATAAATACCACTTCCACCTGATCACGTGTCTTCCACGTCATCCTGGCGAGTCCATTGCAAAATGTAGGGGTGACCATAATGTTTTGGCTCTTGAGTGTGTATTCTGGCTTTAAGTGGAGTGTGGAATGTGGTATCAAGTGGAATTCTTTATATACACTCCACTGCAATGTGACTTTTTGTGATGGGACGTCGAAAGTAGGTGGGGGTCACATTAATGTGTGGCTGTACTGTGTATTTTTTCCCAAACAGGAGCGTACATTTCTAATGAACAGTCAATTAAATAATTACATATATTCATACGACAGTCTCATTACATGTCTAATTATTCAATTCCTTCTATTAGCTCACACTCTCCCTCTATATATCTTGTTCACATTTTCAATCGTTCACGAAATACTTTACATTCATCCACTCAAGTTCAAATGCATTTTTTTTTACCTTGTAGTGGATGACACTGGATGTGAATACAGTTTTTTCAAATATTAATTCATTCATTCAATTTAATTAAGTAATTTTAGTTTTTTTAGAGTTAAGTTGCTTGTTATTGCTACTGTAAATAAGTACTTTAGATGATGCTACTCTAAATAAGTACTGCAGACGATGCTACCGCAATTTCATATGATATATTTCAAATATCAGTAATTGTTTTTATCATTTTTGCAGGCTGTGATAAGCAAACTGCTGTCATAAAAAAAATTTTGTCGCAATTTAAGTAAAGAAAACGAAAGCATTTTTTCAATTCCTCCTATTAGCTCACACTCTCCCTATATATATCTTGTTCAAATTTCCGACCGTTCATAAAATACTTTTCATTCATCCACTCGAGTTGAAATACATTTTTTTTTTTGAACTTGTAGTGGATGACGCTTGATGTTAATACAGTCCTTTCAAATATTAATTCAGTCATTAAATTTAATTCATTAATTTTAGGTTTTTTAGAGTTAAGTTGCATGTATCTATCAATAAACATAAAAAAAAAGAATGCAAATTATCTATAAAGAACTTTTTGCAATAGAGTGAAACAAAAGTAGGAATTGACTTACGAATAAACAATTATAATACTAAAAGGCCCCTTAAAATCAACTCCCAGCTGTCCACGATCTATACTTGCCGGAGTTGTATGAGAGCAGGACTTTTAAATATGTGTACTGAGAGACATGTTAAACAAGTCCATATTTGAATGGACGAGTTGTGAGCGTCACACGTGGCCCATTTGCAACGTACGCAGCTAACTGCAGAGAAGCTGATGATTGAATCCGCTGCCGCCATTGTTGTAGTCTTTGCTTTCAGAAATGAGGAGATTCGATGGTGATTGTGACAACAAAATAAGTATCACGCCTGGTGGTACCAAAGGTCAGAGTGCTAGCAAATTAGCCAACAGGCCGACCTTGGTCCGGAGGTGAAATATGAATAAGTCAGTGGTTTATTTGAGGAAAAGTTGTTTTTTTAATATATATTACTTGTTTTTACAAACTAGATCAAATAAAATGTGCAGCTATTCGATTTGTGAGGGCCACATTCCATTGATATTTCTTTGAGTAATATATATTCAGTATTTTAAAGTTCGGAACCTTTTGCCTTCAAACGTAACAAGCGATCTTTCATCTAAGGTGCGTCACTTTCTATACATCGGCAGGCCGAGTGTCTAGCGTCTGGCACTCGATGCCATAGGTTTCGGGTTCGAGTCCCGGCAGTGCGATGGATGTTTGTATTGTTTCGGAATCCACTTTAAGCCGTAGGTCCCGGTCTAATAGGGCTGTAAGAGCGTCACGGAGCAGAAGTCAGACTTCTACCTACGGGTGCTCCATCAGAACAGAAGCTGCACCCCTCCTTCCATGAGGGACACGACAGCAACAATAGTCGAACTGTGGATCGGATTTTCCCGTGTAATTGTTGACCTTCACCACCCAGTCGCGGCACAGCCCAGTGTTTAGTGCAGGGGTCTCCAAACTTTCCAGCCCGAGGGCCAGACTGTTTACTCCAGTCAGTACCGAGGGCCAAAACCGTTTTAATTTTTCTGCCATTATCTATAACTTCTAGACTAGTCTCCGATTACGCGCTCTGAGCGAGGATTCGATTGCTAAATTCGCTGGTTCAATTACCACAATTACAATTGGGTGTATCGTGACACTTGACGACAAATGGATACCACGTGGTTTCATTCGCGTTCATTTAGCTTTTCCGCTCCTATATATATCCTGAATCAAACATACGATAAAAATCACATGTTTGATTCAGGATATATGCATTCCAAACATCGATATACATGCATATGCGATACTCTTTTTACCCCAACATAACTACCGAGGGTTAACCGCGGGATGTTCACCAGTTTATAATGTTAGTGGGATTCATTTCAATCATTTGTCAGTTGTTATGCTTAATCTAAATTTTCTGCGTATTATGCTTGTCATTAAGCTTTACCTAGCAAGGCAATAAAACCGAGTTATTACCATTCTGTGTTTTTTATCCAACTTATTACAGCAACAATAAGCTATTCGCTGTCGCGGGCCGGATGGATGACACTGGCGTGCCGGATTTGGCCCGCGGGCCGTAGTTTGACCCCTGGTTTAGTGTAAGGCAGGCTCGTGTGTATTTTCCCAAGGCAATCCTTTCACTTTCCGGCCTATAGATTTAGATTGCCCTCTCCGTCAAGAAAAGAAAATGAGGTTTTTTTTTTGTGCAGTGAGACTCGATGAGAATTCAACAGGAAACTTTCCGGCCTATAGATTTAGATTGCCCACTTCGTCAAAATAAAGAAAATGAGGGGTTTTTTTGTGCAGTGAAACTCGATGAGAAATCAACAGGAAATTTTCCGGCATATAGATTTAGATTGCCAACTTCGTCAAAACCAAGAAAATGAGAGGGTTTTTGTCCAGTGAAACTCGATGAGAAATCAACAGAAAACTCCGTCATTGTAAAAAACACGAAAGCGCATTTACAAATTGAATGTCGATCTGAAGTTTATTTCTTTCCACTTTGGAATAGTCACGAAAGACCTTTTGTGCATGTGGCCTTTTAGACCAGGGGTCTCCAAACTACAGCCCGCGGGCCTTTGTCATCCATTCGGCCCATGACAGCGAATAGCGTATTGTTGCCGTAATAAGTTGGATAAAAAAAAACACAGAATGACAATAACTCGGTTTTATTGGCTTGCTAGGTAAAAGCTTAATGACAAGCATAATACGCGGAAAATGTAACTTAAGCATAACAACTAACCGGAAATTATAGATAACGGCAGAAAAACTAAAACGGTTTTGGCCTTTGGTACTTACTGGAGTAAACAGTATGGCCCTAAGGCTGGAAAGTTCGGAGACCCCTGGTTTAGATGACACGTAATCTATTTTTAAATCTATTTTTATGTCTCTAAAATGATTCTTTCTTTTATTTTAAGTTTTTACTTATTTGAAAAAGGTATTTATTCGATGTGTGCGACGGTTGAAAGGAGGGAAAAGTAATATGAATTGAATTAGAATTTATTCTTGCATTCATAATTTGAAAAATTTACGAGTCTTAAAATTTTTTGTTTTCAAACACAAACACAAAATTTAGATGAAAAAAACCAATTTTGCATAAGAAACTTTTTATTTAATATTTTGATAAAAAAAAAACCAAGAAGAAAAAATTATTTTCTGTTTAATTTGCTATACAAAAATTAGACTGTGGACGGTTCATGTTCGTAGATTCATGTCATAACAGGAACTGCTGCGAAGAGGCTTCCTGGAGGTCCCTCTGAAATAAGAACATAATGAGAACAGAATGAATCAGAACAAAAATGAGACATTTTAAATTACACTCAAATAAATTAATAGTTTAAAAAACTAAAAGACACGCTTTTAGAGTTAATCAAATTAAAAAGTAAAAAATAATTGTTAACATAAGAATAAAATGACTGACGAGAAAATGATTGTCACTGTTCTAAAAGCGTGGGGTGCTCGATATAAATCGTTATAATTTTTCACTAGTTTCATTCCGAAATGCAGAGTTAGTTTTAAAATGTCATACAAAGCACCCCACGCTTTTAGAACAGTGACATTCATTTTCTCGTCAGTCATTTTATTCTTTGAAACAACTGTTTTCTTTTCTGAAAGATGCCTGTAAATGTTTCTTTGCAGCTTAAATAGTGTATATGAGGAGAAACAGCAAGAAATTACATGCAACGAAAGATGAAATTTTAGAATAAAAACCAAAATAATTAAAAATAAACATTAGTATAAATATTCTTATAAACTATTTGGTTGCAGCACTACGGCTACTTTTTACACACTTTGAGCTAATTATACAGGGGCCTACTATTTAACGTGGGTGCGCAGAAGACCTACCTCCCCGTGGTACACCTGGTAACACTTTTGAGTGGCTAAGAGATCTGCAACTTGGCATTAGTGTTAGATTCATGAACTCTGTTTCAGCATGTTTTGTCGTATTATTTTGTTGTTGTTGTTGCATGTTGTATGTTCTTTTTTTTGCTGTAACTGCTCATAATCTGCCATTGGAAATAAAAAAAAAAAACTATTTAACGTGGATTCCGAACCACCAAACAGCATCCATGCCGCAGCCAGGATTCGAACTTGAAGCCTGTCGGGCCAAAAGAAAAGAGCACTAGCCAATTGACCGTTATGCCGCATTTTTTAGTTGGAATCCTATAGGCCGGAGTCTGGGGAATCAAGTAAAAACTCTAGTTTAACAGGTGGGCTGAACAGTTCGTAGGCTGACACATAGATGGCTCTACTAGTATTAAATCCATATAAGAATTTTAGTTAGTCCTAACCTTCAAAAGACACGCGTATAAATTTGACAGCTAATGCACTATTAGTATGGGAGTTATAGCATTTTTAGTGTTCATCACGTGCCGTCCACTGGGCTGACTGTCGATTGGACTCCGGTGTGAAATGATGAAGCCATTTGTGATCCATTGTCACATATCGAAGCAAAAATTCGGGTTCATTACGATTGAACAGCTCCAAACACTGCTTAGAATCATCTATTCATTGTTATTTGGGTCGATTGTGAGCTCTGAGCGGCACCCACTTTGAACAGAGCCTTCGCATATCCAAATATTCATTCACGATATGTCCAACACGTTCCTTTGATATCTTTAGGGTCTCAGCTATCTCAATCAACTACACTTTGCGGTTATCAGAAATTATTTTGTGGACTTTTTGATGTTTTCGTCGGTAACAGCCTCTTTGGAGCGTCCACTGCGCGTGTCGTCCTCGGTGATCATTTCGCCTCGTTTAAATTCAGCAAACCTCTTGTCTACGGTTGATTTTCCTGGTGCAAAGTCCGAATAATGTTTATCAAGCCAAGCCTTGGCTTCAGTAGTATTTTTTCTCGCCAAAAAGCAATGCTTTGATTAACACACGAAATTTTCTTTCTATCCATTTTTTCAAACTAACAAAAGTTGCTTCACTAAAAATGCCATAACTCACATACTAATAGTGCAACAGCTGTCCAATTGATACCAGTGTCTTTTGAAGGTTAGGGCTAACTAAAGACCACATGGATTTAATACTAGTAGCGCCATCTATGTTTCAGCCTACGAACTTTCGGTCCACCTGTTATTCCAAGTACGTTAAACAAAACTTTTTCGTCCAAACAAGACATGCAAACAACATTCCTCCAGTTGGACGGATTCCAATGGTATTAGGTATTAGTGGAAAATACTGGAATGTCTCACCTTCACCACACCAGGGTTCGGGCGTAGGGCAAGGGTCCGTAGTGGTGTCCGGTGTTGTACACTTTGCCAGTGGCGGAGCTGGCCACCTGACCGGTGGTGAAGTCGTAGTAGTTGCCGGCGAAGTCCTTCACTCCGCCCGCTCCATACAACTGTGCGCTGGCCATACAGACGAGGCCCAAGAGGACGACGGCGAAAACCTGCATTGGAAAACAATGGATCAGTTCGGGCCATTTTTATTTTTTTTTATTTCCAATGGCAGATTATGAACAGTTACAGCAATAAAAAGAACAACGAAAAAATAAAAAAGAACAGTGAATACAACAAAACATGCTGAAACAGAGTTCATGAATCTAGCAACAAACTTTCCAGCCTTAGGGCCATACTGTTTACTCCAGTAAGTACAAAGGGCCAAAACCGTTTTAATTTTTCTGCCGTTATCGATAATTTCCAGTTAGTTGTTATGCTTAAGTTAAATTTTCTGCGTATTATGCTTGTCATTAAGCTTTACCTAACCAGTCAATAAAAGCCGAGTTATTATCCTTCCGTGTTTTTTCTATCCAACTTATTACAGCAACCATAAGCTATTCGCTGTCGCGGGCCGGATGGATGACATTGGCGGACCGGATTTCTCCTGCGGGCCGTAGTTTGGAGACCCGTGATCTAGCATATCTCTCGCCTCCCAATATCGCTCGGAGAGAAAAGTCTTGCATCAGAGCAGGACGGTGAAGTAGATGCGTGGAGTCCATGGCCTCTCAGAGCTCCATATCGGGGAGGGAACCATTTCGAGTCTGTAAAGATGGTTTCGCAGGCAGTCGGTTGTCAAATGAGCCTCCATAATAGTCAAGACATCAATATCCTTCTCGCACAGAGTGAGAAAAAGCTGTGCGCGCTTGGATTGAGACAGTCCACCGGCCTTCCACTGTAGCACTCGAAGCGAGGGGTGGAAGACACAGTGCCAAGTTGCAGATCTTATCCACTGAAAAGTGTTACCAGGTGCCCCAAGGGGAGGTAGATATTTACGCAGGCAGTCATGTCCGGTGGCTGGTCGAAACGAGCGACTGCTCTACGCCTTGGACCATTGCATAGATTTGGGATGGCATTCTTCCGACTTTCTGGAAACGCGGTTACAGAGGTCTTCTTGAGCGCGGACTTTGATGAATCTTCTGATGAGTGTTTTGATAGAGTTTGGGACATCTGAATATCAAAACAAAATGTGGTAAAATGTTTACAAGTTTAATGTGGTAAAATGTTTACAAGTTTTTATTTTGGTAAAATGTTTACGTGGTAAAATGTTTACAAGTTTAATGTGGTAAAATGCTTACAAGTTTAACATGGTAAAATGCTTACAAGTTTAATGTGGTCAAAGGTTTACAATAATCATCTGAAAATGGATGACAAAATTTGTCATGGCAACCGTTCAGCAATACTTCAAGATAGTAAAAAAAAAAAAATAGCGTATAATTTCGTCATTTAATATTATTAGTGACTTGATGGAGCACCTCCACTTGCCGAATGGTGAACAGTGACCTGTGGTCGAGCCCTTTGCCAATTGTAAGAAAAATTAAATAAATCAGAGAAGGAATAATAATTTCTAACATCAGAGAACAAAAAACATTACAATTAAACCAGAGAGTCAAAGTTGCAATAGAAGAGTAAAAATACAAAAAAGAATAAAATAAAATCATCCCATCCAATAACAAAATGCCATAAAAAAAGAAAAACATTAACGAGGCGACAGCGAAACCGAAATCGAAATATCTCCAGAAAGGAGGAAATTATTTGTTAATGTTAAGCGCATAGCGCGGTCTTTTTGCGATTTCTGGGTAGGGTGACGTCATAGTCGTCTATTTTTAAATAATTTAGAACGGGGTTAGTGGATCGGGAGTCATAAAATTTTTTTTTTTGCAAGTTTCTCGACGAATGCGGATATCAAGAGAGTGCCGAATATCAATATTTCTGAAATACCAGGGTGCGTCAATGATCAAACGAATAATTTTATTTTCGAGTCTTTCGAGCACGAGAAAGTTGCTATTGGTTGTAGAACCCCAAACTGGACTCGCATATGCAATGACAGGTCTAAGATAAGAAAGGTAAATTAATTTTTTTAGCTCAATTGCTAGTGTTCGCCATTTAAATAGTAATTATTAAACAATCATTTCAGATTTTTACTATTGTTGAACGATTGTTATCAGAAATTATTTTGTGGACTTTTTGATGTTGTCGTCGGTAACAGCCTCTTTGGGGGCGTGCATCGTCCTCGGTGCTCATTTCGCCTCGTTTAAATTTAGCAAACCTCTTGTCTACGGTTGATTTTCCTGGTGCAAAGTCCGAATAAGGTTTATCAAGCCAAGCCTTGGCTTCAGTAGTATTTTTTTCGCCAAAAAGCAATGCTTTATTAACACACGAAATTCCTTTTTTATCCATTTTCAAACTAACAAAAGTTGCTTCACTAAAAATGTTATAACTCACATAATAATAATGCAACAGCTGTAAAATGTATGCACGTGTCTTTTGAAGGTTAGTGTTAACTAAAAATCATATGGATTTAATACTAGTAGCGCTAGCAGCCTACGAACATGTCAGCCGAACTGTTAGTAAAAAACTGTTAGTAATGTTTACAATAATCATCTGAAAGTGGATGACAAAATGTTGTCATGGCAACCGTTCAGCAATACTTCACGATAGTAAAAAAAAAAAAAAAATTGTGTATAATTTCGTCATTTAAATAGCAATTATCAAACAATAATTTACAGATTTTTGCTGTTGTTGAACGTTGAAAGAATGCGCTTTCTATTTACGTGTATCACGACTAGTTCACCCATGAGAGTTGAGGGAGAGAACTTTCAGGGAGTAAAGGCCCAATTTGCGTATCAGAAAGGAAGAAACCAGTCAGTCTGATGGCCCATACACGTTGTTTCAATGGCTATCATGTCTAAATGCCACGCCATGTCATATCATATGCTATCATGCCATGTCATTTTGTCCTATAAGCAGAGACTGCAGCATGACTGTCGCTGTTGTGACTAATCCTCAATGTCCTGCAGTGCGGGACAGGCATCTCATGAGTGATCTACTCATGGTTGGAGAGAGAAGGGGCAGCTTCTGTTGCGATGGAGCACACGTAGGTAGAAGTCGGACTTTTGCTCCGTGACGCTCTTACAGTCCTATGAGACCGGGACCTACGGCTTAAAGTGGATTCCGAACCACTACAAACATCCATGGCACCGCCGTGACTCGAACCCGAAACCTGTGGTACCGAGCACCAGAGCGCTATCCACTCGACCATTCAGGTCCACGAACATCGTTGGAGAATGCGATACTGACCCATTCTGGTTACCCAGATGAGTGACAACGCGGTCAGGTAAATTCGATTCCGTTGGTGGTGTTGTAGACCAGGGATGGGCAAACTACAGCCCGCGGGCCAAGTCCGGCCCGTCGGAAGATTCTATCCGGCCCGCGGATAGAGTTTTAATTTGCCGGTCATAGGAAAATTAAAAGAAATATATATTATATATCCATCTCCTTTTCTACTTTGATTAAATATTACACAGTCCAGTTCCATTAATGTGACCACCGGTCAAAAGTCTCTATTCTCTATTTGGATATTTTTACCATGTCTTTCAACGTAAACTGTGAAGCAGTGAGGTCAGATTTGCAGGTTAAATTGATTGAGTTATCTAACAATCTTCTCAAGCAGTCGTTTCTAAATATGCCAAAGTTAGAGTTTTACAAATCATTATCGAAAGTAAGTTTCCCAAATTGAATATCTCACGGCAGAAAATCAGTGTTCTGTTTGCTTCATCTTATATATGTGAACAGGTATTTTCAACTATGAACTTTAGAAAGAATTATTTCAGAAGTGGACTTACAGATGAGCATTTAGCCTCGTTCCTTAGAATCAGTACGCACTTTCATTCATCTCATTAACATATTTAAATAATACTTGTATATTGTTTTTAAAACTTTAGAGAAATTTATCTTGGCCCGCCAAATTTTTTTTTTTCGATTTTTGGCCCGCGACCGAAAAAGTTTGCCCATCCCTGTTGTAGACACTGCTCTTAGGAAAGAGGAGATTCGATGGCGAATGTGACATTCTGCATGCAACGTCTTGCATCTTGTTTTCTAGGTTTTATTTTCGCACTACACGCAGTTGACCCTGAATTTCCTGTCGGAAGCCATGGTTCTACTCTCATCACGAGTCTGTGGATTGTTTGTGGGACACGTAAGTGGTACATGAGGCTCACCGATGCTTTTTTTCTTCTTTTTAGAAAAGCATTGGTTCTTAAAAAAACATTCTATTCGATATATTATTGGTTATTAGATGTATGATAACCGAGTTTGAAACACGACAAGCGAAAATCCCTGCATTAATGATGCAAAAGGCATTATAAATCCATAGGTTAGAAAGTCCAAAGGGGTAAGTCCAGTGAGGGTTGGACTGCGAATCTAGTGAATGTGCTAATGCAGGGGGTCTCCAAACTTTCCAGCCTTAGGGCCGTACTGTTTATTCCAGTAAGTGTCTATGGCCAAAACTATTTATAATGATAGAAAAATTAAAAACTCATTAATTAATCTATGACACTACTTACTTGTGTGAGAAAACAATCTCCAAAATGAAGTACACAATGAATGTTTACAGATCTAAATTAACCGATGAGCATCTTAAATCTCTTTTAATAATTGGCACAAGTAAAATTGATCCACAACTACAAACTATTGTCAGTGAAAAATCACAATTACATAAATCTCATTAGTATTTTTTTACAAGTGGAAACTCTGCGGTTTTATTCGCGTAAATTTAGCTTTTCCGTTCCTGAGGGATTCTCGGGATAAAAATCATATGTTGGATTCAGGATATATACATTCCAAACATCCATATACATACATATGCGATACTCTTTACCCTAACATAACTGCCGAGGGTAACCGCGGGATGTTCACTAGTTTACAATGTTAGCGGGATTCATTTCAATTACTTGTTAGTTGTTATGCTTAAGTTAAATTTTCTGTGTATTGTGCTTGTCATTAAGCTTTACCTAGCAAGTCATAAAAACCGAGTTATTATCATTCTGTGTTTTTATCCAACTTTTACAGCAACCATAAGCTATTCGCTGTCGCGGGCCGGATCGATGACACTGGAGGGCCGGATTTGGCCCGCTGGTCGTAGTTTGGAGACCCCTGTGCTAGTGAGTGCAAATCACCGGATGTCCATCCTAAAAATTGCGGTCGCAAAATGCTTCGAAAAAAGGCGCTTTGTGATAGGCTTCCCTTGAACACGCTGCAGGCGAACAACCACAGGCCAAATTTCCTGGATAGCAACTCTTAAATTATCAACGTAATTAAAATTTTCGCATTATAATTCCATTCATTGACTTACTCTAGGCCAGGGGTCGGCAACCTTTTGAGTCGGAAGAACCAAAAATGCAATTTGCAAAATTTCAAAGTTTTGAAAGACCCACAAAATTTTTTTCTTTCCCCCTTGTCAACAATAAATAACAGATGGGCTGAAAAGTTCGTAGGCTGACACATAGATGGCGCTACTAGTATTAAATCCATATGATTTTTAGTTAGCCCTAACCTTCAAAACACACGTGTATAAATTTGATAGCTGTTGCGCTATTAGCATTTTTAGTGAAGTTATAACATTTTTAGTGTTTATCACGTGCAGTCTACTCGGCTGACTGTCGATTGGACACCGGTGTGAAATGATGGAGCCATGTTTCATCCATTGTCACATATCGACGCAAAAATTCGGGTTTATTAAGATTGAACAGCTCCAAACACTGCTTAGAATCATCAATTCGTTGCTGTTTTCGGTCGATTGTGAGCTCCCGCGACACCCAGTTTGAACAGAGCTTTTACATATCCAAATATTCATTCACGATATGTCCAACACGTTCCTTTGATATCTTTAGGGTCTCAGCTATCTCAATCAACTTCACTTTACGGTTATCAGAAATGGTTTTGTGGACTTTTTTGATGTTTTCGTCGGTAACAGCCTCTTTGGGGCGTCTACTGCGTCCCCCCACTTGGGGCGTCCGAATAATGTTTATTAAGCCAAGCCTTGGCTTCAGTAGTATTTTTTTCGGCAAAAAGCGATACTTTATTAACACATGAAATTCCTTTTTATCCATTTTTCAAACTAACTAAAGTTGCTTCACTAAAAATGCTATAACTCACATATTAATAGTGCAACAGCTGTCAAATTTATACACGTGTCTTTTGAAGGTTAGGGCTAACTAAAAATTATATGGATTTAATACTAGTAGTGCCGATTTAATAATACTAGCCCACCTGTTAGTACTCGCATAAATAAATTTTTTTGATAAAAAAAAACTAATCTATTTATTTATAAGAAAACATATCTATTTATTCATTATATCATTCTATTTATTCATTATTAGATAATTACTTATTATTTAAGTAAAAAATTAAAACAATTAAACATTTACTTACAACACTAACTTGTACTTCAATAACAAACAATTGAACAAACAAATTCAATGTGAGCGATGGCTTTGCATGGTTATTCAAGTAGAAAATTTAAACTTTACTGAGCAATGTAATTTGTACTTAAAATAAAAAAAAAACAATAACATACATTTGAGCAAACAAATTCAATGGGAGCATTGGCTTTGCATGGTTTTTTTAGAAAGTTTGGATAAATTTGGCTCATAACTTGTTGCTGTAAGTTCCAAACACGATTCTAAATTTTCATTTGTTAGTTGACTTCTTACTTTACTTTTAATTATATTCATGCAAGAGAACGCTTGCTCGCACGAATATGTCGATCCGAAGTTAGTCAGCACTCCAAATGCCAACTTCTTCACCTCACTGTAGCAATCTGGAAGACTATTCCATGCGTCGAATATAAGTGCCTCAACTCGCGGCATTTCTTTTAAAGTTGTCCACTTTTGTTGCGTTACACATACATTTCTGGACCTTCAACTCTTCCAACTTGCTTTTCAACTCTGTAAATTTTCCACTCCACAAAGTTTTACTTTTTAAATCGATCAATTGCATTTCTAGAGATCCAGTATCAATTCCAAATGGCTCAATGTGGATTTCGTTACTATTTGTGTTGAGAGGATTTACTATGAATACTAGAGTGGTTTTGTTGGTTTTGAATTTCTCAAATCTATCAGAAAATTCATCTTTAATTTTTTTTTAAGTGTGCTGAAGTACCTCGCGTCAACAGTTGCACTAGTTTTATCACGATATTGCTTTAGAAATTGAAAATGAAGTAATATACCGCTCTGAATATCTTCTGCAAAATAATTAATTTTTCTTCAAAACAAACCAATTCTTCTACCAAAACTTAGTCTGGGTTTCCCTTTCCTTGCAGTTTTAGATTCAGCTCATTTAATTACGCTGTGATATCCGCCATAAAGTAAAAATTTTTGCAACCATTTGCCGTTCTCTAACTCAGAGTGATTAATGCCTTTTTTTTATTTAGGAATGTATTTATTTCATTCAAGCATACACATAGCAAAAAACGTTTCAACACCTTACCTTTGGAAAGCCATCGCACTTTATTGTGAAGAAGGAGGTCGGAATACAGGGTCTCCATTTCGTTTAAGAATTCTTTAAACTGACGATGGTAGAGTGCTTTTGACAAGATGCTTTTAACAATCTTGATTACCAAATTCATGACCTCAACTATTTCGGCCGAAATGTTTGGGCACAAAGCGCTTCGGTGTATTATGCAGTGAAACGTAAGAATTTCGTGGTTTATTTTGCTCAAAGAATCGTAGTTGCCCTTTATTTTTTCCTGTCATACTTCTGGCTCCATCAGTTGCTATTGAAACGATTTATTTAAATCGATCTTATTGTCTTCGCCATTTTTGCACGGCATTCGCTATATCTTCCCCTAGTTTGTCCCGAGAGTGGTAGCAATCCTAGAAGTTCTTCTTTTGGGACCTTGGGAAGACATATACCTAACAAAAAAAGGCAACTTGTGCCGTGTCTTTTATGTCGCAAGATTCATCTATAGCCAGTGATAAGGCAGAAGAAAGTTGAATATTTCCACCTGCAAATATGTTACATTTGAAGATATTTGCTTATTCTATCTTATACTGTTTTAGCGGATAGTGGCAAATCTTTGATTTTTTCAAGATTTCTGGTTTGTTTTGAAATCACGAAACAGTTCTTCAGATTCCTCGTTAATCGATTCAGAACGATTTTTAAATTTTTTTTGATAAAATAAATAATATTTGCGTATGGAACTAAAGAGCGCAGTTTCACATCCAAAGAGCCGCATGCGGCTCGCGAGCCTGCAGGTTGCCGACCCCTGCTCAGGCTAAACTCTCACGTATTCTATCACACCATGGCCAGGGGTCTCCAAGCTACGGCCGCGGGCCAAATCATCCATCATCCAGTGTCATCCATCCGGCCCTCTCGACAGCGGATAGCTTATAGCTGCTGTAATAAGTTGGATACAAACAGAAAATGATAATAACTCGGTTTTATGACTTGCTAGGTAAAAGCTTAATGACAAGCACAATACGCAGAAAATTTAACTTTAAGCATAACAACTAACTACAAATTACAGATAATGGCAGAAGAATTAAAATGGTTTTGGCCCTTTTGGTGCTCACTGGGGTAAACAGTATGGCCCTAAGGTTGGAAAGTTTGGAGACCCCTGCTCTAGGCTAAACTCTCATACTCTATCACCCTGACTATGGGGGCTCCTCGTTTCTAAGAGCAGTGATGACTGCAACGAACATATGGCGCAAGTTCGCACCAGGCTTTCTGCGCGATGCGAGAATCTCATTGGCGGGGCTTTTTGGGAGGGAGCAAATTTAAGTGAAATTAAAAGCTTAAAAAGCTATTCTTTTCCCCTCTTTAAATAGTGTTTCTTTTTAATATAATAGAATCAAGTTGAGCGCTTTGTAATTAACAGCAAAATTAATAATTTACATTAAATTTGCGCTCGTATTTTTGATGCGTAAATTTAAAGCACCACTACAAGAAGCAAATTTAACATTTCTACTGAATGAGGTTGTTACAAGCATTTCAAAGGCCGAATTAACGGTAGAAATTAACAACGAAATCATATTTGTCCGAAATTTTTAAAACTTTAAAAGAACAGAAAAGAAAAAAAATATTTTAAAATCTAAACATTAACAAAAAAATTATTGGATGTATTTTTTTTAATAAGCTTTTATTAGTTTCACCTGTATGTTTGTTTGTTTGTTTGTATCTGACCCTTTAGCTCGATTTTGCCCTACTTTAAGCAATCAGATTTCATTTAAACGTTGGCAAGATTTATCAAGGATACTAAAATATGTGAAGGTTTTATTATCTCATCATGATTAGGATCGCTTCAGGATGAGTGATTTTATTTTTAACTTATGAAGAGCAATTTAACCCATGTAGAATGAAATATTCAATAAAGACATTCAAACCTACGTGGGACAGCGGCCAACGGATAACACGCCTGACTACGGCTCAGGAGATTCCCTGTTCGGATCCTGGCTGGCTCGACCTATTCGCATTTAGCCTTTGTTTAACTCACAATTAAATTATTGTAGAACTATAGTTCCAGTTCTTCGTGCGGGACCTCATTTAAATATTATAGTTTAAAAACACGCTTTTTTAAGAGTCGAATCAAAACTAAAAAGTGACAAATAATTGTTAACATAAGAATAAAATTGCTGACGAGAAAATGAATGTCACTGTTTTAGTTTCAGTGACATTCATTTTTCTCGTCAGCTCTTATGTTAACTAATTATTTTATTACAGTTTGATTCACTCTAAAGTGTTTTTAATTTTAAACATAAATTATTATTATTATTATTATTTATTATTACAAAATGCGAAAATAAATAAATAAATTTGTTTGCACATTTAAAATTTGGATTCCTCTTCTGACGCAATGTTTTTGAGCCGCCCTGTTTGAATGAATTGCTTTCCAAAGAAAACAAGACGAAGAAAGTTCTAATTCGATGTGAAGTCGAACAGAAGGTAATGACCGGCGACATTCGAATCGGGTTGGCACACGATACGTCACAAGAGAAATCAATCACCCTGAGGTAATAAGACGTGCCTCCATTCGGCAATGAGAGTTTTTGCAGAAGACTGCCAATACGTAA
>BPLR01017657.1:0-43199 GCA_021605095.1 Caerostris extrusa | reverse complement strand
TTCTTATACTTTATTTTAATTAAATTGTTATTTAATTAATTAATAATAATACCTAATGTACTTATAAGAGTACAATGTAATTATAATAATAAATGTATAATGTAATTAGAATAATAAACGTAAATTAAAAATAAATGTAAAAGCAGTTCTGAATGTTACAAGCACTAAACGCCAAGCGTCAGACCTTTATAAAGACATTTATATATAAACAAAAACCCTCAAAATTTTGGTATAGGGATTATTACTGCATTATTTAATTAGTAAATAATAATGCATAATATAATTGGAATAATAATTGTACAATGCAATTATTAATACTAATTGTAAAAATAGTTCTGAATGATACAAGCACTAAACGCCAAGCGTCACACCTTCAGAAAGACATTTGAAGAACATCCCTCAAAATATTGACATTGTGATTATTGCCACATTATTTAATTAATTAATAATAATATTCAATGTATTTATAAAAGTACAATTCAATTATAATAATAAGCGTATAATAATGCAATTACTAGAGAAATAAATGCACAATGTATTATTAATAATAAATGTAAAATCAGCTGTAAATGTTACAAGCACTAAACGCCAAGCGTCACACTTTTATAAAGACATTTATGAATGAACAAATTTCTTGAAGGATGTAAAAACAGTCCTGCTCTTACAATTAAAAAAAAATGTCTTTAGGAATAAAAAAATAAAATTAAAGACATGAAAATATTTAAGGAAATAATATTTGAATGCAATTAAAATACTCATGTTTCATGAAATTTCTTCCCTGTTTTCCTTTGATTAAAACAATCATGAATTTTATACCCTGTCTTTAAGGGTTGCAATCAAATTTGCATTTTTAACTTGAATTTCATTAAACGGAGTGATTAGCAATCTTTTATTTTTCAGGGCTGTTCGAAGGGGACATCGCAGGAATCGACCCTTACGTTCTCACTGTGAGTATCACTGTTTCCCTCGTATCAATATTTTAACAAACAGGACATTCGGAGAATGTTGCTGTAGTTCTAATGGAGCTGTCAATACAGAGCCAGTTAATCTTCATGCCATAAGCAAGGGCATAAACCTTTGTTACTCATTTAGCACTGCCTAGGACAGGGATGGGCAAACTACGGCCCGCGGGACAACTCCGGCCCTCCGGAAGGTTCTATCCTGCCCGCGGATAGAATTTTAATTTGCCGGTCCGATTCAAATTAAAAGAAATATATATTTATATATTATATATCCATCTCGTTTTCTACTTTGATTAAATGTTATGTTTTTTCCTTCCTTTTTCAAAGGACTGATGATCTTTTACTTTCTCTAATTTTGTTCTACAAAACATAAATCTACGAAAATAGCAAGCACGGACAGCTTTCAATCGGTAAAGCGTTAAAAGTGGAAGTCTTTGTTAATTATAGCTGTAAATTGGCGCCAACAAGCGTTTAAATTGTGAAGCGGTAACGTCAGATTTGCAGATTGAATTAATTGAGTTGCGACCTAACAATCATCTCAAGCAGTTGTTTCTAAATATGCCAAAGTTAGAGTTTTACAAATCATTACCGAAATAAATTTCCCAAATTTAATATCTCACGCCCAGAAAATCAGTGCCATGTGTGCTTCATCATATATATGTCAACAAGCGTTTTCAGCCATGAACCTTGGAAGAATTATTTCAGAAGTAGACTGACAGATGAGCATTTAGCCTCGTTCCTTAGAATAAGTTGCATCTCACTGAACCCTCCAATATAAAGAACTTTTCAAAATAAAAAAGCACAATTTCATTCATATCATTAAATATATTTATATAGTAATACCTGTATATTGTTTTACAAATTTTTAGAAAAATTTATTTTTCCCCACAAACTTTTTTCGATATTTGGCCCGCGACCGGAAAAGAGTTTGCCCATCCTTGGCCTAGGAGGGGCGTGCAGCTTGGAAGATAGGCTACGGACTCGAGTAACACTACCCCCTACCTCCCTCCCCAACAAAATGATTATAGCAGACCGGGACCTACAGGTTTAAAGTGGATTCCGAACCACTAGAAACATCCATGACACTCGAACTCCCACTCGAAACTTGTGATAGACCGAGTTCCAGCCACCTAGCCATCAGGCCCCAAAAATGAGATCTGTTCAGGTTTTTTTTTTTTTTGATTGAGATTTCTAAGAGGGGAATTTTTCTTTTTATCTAGTAGGGTTCATTTAAAATACGATAGATGAAAAAACGATTGAATTCACGTTAAAAATTAATGATAACGATAAAATGAAAAAAAATTACTAAATTCAAGTGATAACGAAAGTATTGATGAAATGATAGAAAAAAATTACTAAATTCACGTAAAAAATGTGTCTATAAAAACTATTTTCACTTAAAAAATGTCTGTATATTAAATGATGAAATGATATAAAAAAAAATTACATAAATAATGTCTATAAAAACTATTAAAAAATATCTATAAAAACTATTAAATTCACTTAAAAATGTCTATAAAAACTATTAAATTCACTATAAAAATATTAAAATTCACTTAAAAAATGTCTATAAAAACTATTAAATTCTATAAAAACTAATAAAAAAAATGTCTATAAAACTATTAAATTCACTTAAATAATGTCTATAAAAACTATGATATTCACTTAAAAATGTCTATAAAAACTGTTAAATTCACTTAAAAATATCTATAAAAAACTATTAAATTAAATAATGTCTATAAAAACTATTAAATTCACTTAAAAAATGTCTATAAAAACTATTAAATTCACTTAAATAATGTCTATAAAAACTATTAAATTCACATAAATAATGTCTATAAAAACTACTAAATTCACTTAAAAATATCTATAAAGACTATTAAATTCACTTAAAAAAATGTCTATAAAAACTATTAAATTCACTTAAATAATGTCTATAAAAACTATTATATTCACTTAAAAAATGTCTATAAAAACTATTAAGTTCACTTAAAAACGATTAAACTATTAACGATAACGATGAAATGATTAAAAAAACGATAATAAGTTATTAAGGCTGTCGTTTTTTTTTTTAAATTTTATTTTCGGTAACTGACCTTTATAATAAAAAAGAACTAAATATTGTTTTTAGATAGAAATTTGTTTTAAATATATCATGCTATATACCCCAGAACCATCTAAAAAAAATAAACATAAGATATATATACGGTTTAAAGTGGATTCTGAACCACTACAAACATCCACGGCACCTTCGGGATTCAAACCAGAAACCTGAGGCATCGAGCTCCAGACGTTCGACCATCAGGCCCCCGAAATGTATATAGGAATTTTTAAATTGTCTTGTGTGAATATGTCTTACCACATACAGAACTTCTCTTTTCTCGTCATGTTTTATTGAAACTTATCAATATTTTTAAGTTGTAATTTATAAGTAATTAAATTTTATTTGAAAAGTGTCTTTTTTAACTATTGCAATTACTCTTACATTGGTGTGCTATGTCTGCAGGATCGAAATGCCGTTGTAGACGAAGCCGAACTGTGGCCAGGAGGTGTTGTCTACTACGAGATAGACTGGAAGTTAAGTAAGTGAAGAAGCTTTATATCCCCAAACATTTCTAATCGATTTTTTTGCTTCAGAATGATAGTAATTGTACATAAAAACTGAACAATAAATTTAAATTCACATTTTCTTTTAAGACTAAGGTATATGGCTTATTGATTTTTTTCAATTGATGGCTCACTGGATTTTACTTCAAGTGGTGGCTTATTGTGTTTTCTATAAATGAAGGCTCATTGGTTTTGCTTCAAATGGTGGCTCATTGGGTTTTTGCTTCAAATAGTGGCTCACTGAGTTTTGTTTCAAATAGTGGCTCATTGAGTTTTGCTTCAAATAGTGGCTCATTGAGTTTTGCTTCAAAGGGTGGCTCATTGGGTTTTGCTTCAAATAGTGGCTCATTGGGTTTTGCTTCAAATGGTGGCTCATTGGGTTTTGCTTCAAATAGTGGCTCATTGAGTTTTGCTTCAAATGGTGACTCATTGAGTTTTGCTTCAAATGGTGGCTCATTGAATTTTGCTTCAAATGGTGGCTCATTGGGTTTTGCTTCAAATGTTGGTTCATTGGGTTTTGCTTCAAATAGTGGCTCATTGAGTTTTGCTTCAAATGAGGGCTCATTGGTTTTGCTTCAAATGGTGGCTCATTGAGTTTTGCTTCAAATGGTGACTCATTGAGTTTTGCTTCAAATGGTGACTCATTGAGTTTTGCTTCAAATAATGGCTCATTGAGTTTTGCTTCAAATGGAGGCTCATTGGGGCTTTGCTTCAAATGAAGGCTCATTGAGTTTTGCTTCAAATGGGGGCTCATTGGGTTTTGCTTCAAATAGTGGCTCATTGGGTTTTGCTTCAAATAATGGCTCATTGGGTTTTGCTTCAAATAATGGCTCATTGGGTTTTGCTTCAAATGTTGGTTCATTGGATTTGCTTCAAATGGTGGCTCAATGATTTAGTTTTAAATGTAAATACTCTTAAAAAATGACTAGCGAAACCAAGCCTGAAACCAGGTTTAAAGCACTTGGTTTTGAAGACCAGTACGAAGCCAAACCGAAAACTGTTGTGTCTATATTAGGACTAAACATGATAAATGGATAAATGGTTCGTTCTTACTGTAGTGGAAAAAATGGATACAGTGTAGCACATTCTCTGAATTAGCCCTAGGCTAAGTTGAATCTTCTAAGCAGTTTATTCTTCTAATTGTGAATAACTTAAAGTCAAAAATCCCAATCAATTTGGAAAAACAGCATATTTAAGATTAAATCTTTTATTACTTAAGGCAAAGATTTTAAAATTGTGAGGTGTTTGTACCAAAGAAAAGATGAATTACTTGAAAATGGGAATTCTAAATTTAAAAGTACTTTTTTTTTTCATCAGAGAGGAATGACCGTTTTTAGTTTTTAAAATATCCCATATCATGTTTCTCATCACATCAATAACAACGTATATACTGGAGATTTTTTTTATACTTGACTAACATTATATGGCATTTCAAAACCAAGTATTTATTTACTACTTCAAAACCAAGTATTTATTTTTACTAGTGTGTAAAAAAAAAAAAAAAAATTCAAATGCAACACATTATGAGGAATGGAAATGTCAAAACGTCAGATGGTATTGCAAAACGAAGTATTTATTTACTAGTGTGGGTAAAAAGAAATTCAAATGGTAAACATTATGAGGAATGGAAATGTCACGAAACATCAAAACGTCAGATGGTAAAAAGATTTTAAGAACACTGCACCCGTTTTGTAGATGACGTACTAATATGACTATGATGTAATAAACATAACACATAATAATCAAAAATATACAATAACTTAAAATCATTCTGATATTATAATGTTTCAGTTGGAAGCTTTTATATTTCAACTTATATTTGTCCGTAAATATTCACACTTATTTCAGGAGATGTTAAAGACATTCTTCAAGAAGCATTTGACGAGTACGAGACCAAGACATGCATCCGATTCAAGCCCAAGACAGCCGCTACTAAAGATTACATAAAACTGACCATTGTGTCTGGGTAAAAATATATTTTCTTATCATTTCTTCACAGCTAATATATCTAAGTTTTGTCCGTATTTCTGATCGAAATAAAACTGAAAACATAGCCAAAAATTATATTTAATTTTCAACATATTCCAATTCCTTGAAATGAAATCTTCCTATCAGCATTTGGATGTCTATTGTAAAGGCTTATTGGGCGACGCCTTGATGTGAATCCCGTTCATTATACAAAGACCAGTCACATTAATTTGACCACCACCTACTTTCAACGTCAACCAAATCGTCATTGGGTTGCAATTGATCGTCAAATAACCAATCACAAAAGGCAGGTGGCAGCACATTGCAGTGGAGTGTATATAAAGAATTCCACTTAATTACCACACTCTACTTAAAGCCAGGGGGTCACATTAATGTGACTGGACTGTGTATATTCTCGTTCGGCATACCATTTTTTTCTGAAGAAATAGTGTATTGTTATATTTATTAGTGAAAACAAATATTAATTTTTTAAAATTAAAATTCATGTTTTTCACAAAAATCGAAACTGTTTTTCAAGTAACATTCTACTCATGATTTAATAATTAACTACCAGTAATTTTCATGATTCGAACCTGGAGCGTGTGGTGTCAAATGCCAGAGCGTTAGCCAATTGTCCGTCAGGCCGCTAGCCTTCTGGAGATGCAATGACTAAAATTAATTTCAATTCTTATTAAAATTAACTTCAACATCAGGCAGCACTGGACAAGGGCGAGTGCAAGTCACTGTTGCCATTTTTTAGTAGATTTAATGTGTGGTATCGTCAAAATATGCGTTATTGCGATGTCTTTTATATGTATAAGTCTTTAGATATGTATATGATATATGTCTGGATACATTTAATATTGTTACTTATTCAACAGTTTATTGTTGATAGTCGATTTTATGTCCATTATTGTCAACAATTTATTGATAGTCGATATGCCAATTATTGTCAATAATTTGTTGTTTATAGTCGATATGTCAATTATTGTGAACAATTTATTCTTGATTGTTGACAATGTATTGTTGTAAGAATTTTCATTGGAAGATTTAACAATCACTTCAGGTGCTGGTCATCCGTCGGACGAAAAGGTGGCGAGCAAGAGATCTCCTTGAGCGAGGGATGCCACGACAAGGTCTCGGCCGTGCACGAGATCGGACACGCTCTCGGACTGTGGCACGAACACAGCAGGTCGGACAGAGACGACTACCTGGAGATTATCTGGAGCAACATCAAGCCAGGTGGGTGCAATTGAAAAGTCCCCACAAACACGTTAAGTACCCAATTCATGTTACAAATGTAACTTACTCAAATAGACTGCAAGAGGGCTCAGTTTCGATTCTGTCGGAGGTGTCAGTTGCAGTTATTGCTTTCACAAATGAGGTGACTAGATGGAGATTTATAAAAGATGCACACAGTCCAGTCACATTAATGTGACCACCTGTCAAAAAAGCCAGAATATACACTCTTGTATATTCTGGCTTTATGGTGTGGGGAATGTGGTATTAAGTGGAATTCTTTATATACACTCCACTGCAATGTGCTGCCATCTGCCTTTTGCGATGGGTTATTTCACGTTGACGTCGAAAGTAGGTGGTGGTCACATTAATGTGACTGGTCTGTGTATGTTATATAACATTATTTGGAGCAGCATCACAAAGTTGGCGCAATTGAAAACTCTCCACAAAATACGTTAAGTGCCCAATTCGTGTCACAAATGTAATTTACTCAGCTAGACTGCAAGGGGGGTCAGTTTTGATTCAATTGGAGGTGATCGTTGCGGTTATTGCTTTCACAAAAGAGAAAAACTAGATGGAGGTTTATAAAACGTGTATAAACTTTTCGCCAAGACAGTGAATTTTTGATGTGAATTCCAGGTTTTCTTTCAGACAACACGGGATTCCTGAAAATTCATCTGGAAACAATATCTAATTTTTATCATATGCAGGTCGGTTGTTCTTGATATAGACATTAACATTGGTGAGCCTCTTGTACCACTGATAAATGTCACAAAGAGCCCACCGACTTATTGTACGAAGATGGCATTACCTTCAGGGAGATCGGAAACGCTCTCGGACTGTGGCACGAACACAGCAGGTCGGACAGAGACGACTACCTGGAGATTATCTGGAGCAACATCAAGCCAGGTCGGTGCAATTCAAAAGTCTCCACAAAACACATTAAGTACCCAATTCGTGTCGCAATTGCAACTTTCTCAGCTGGACTGCAAGAGGGCTCAGTTTCGATTCCGTTGCAGTTGTTCCTTTCACAAATGAGGAGCCTAGATGGACGTTTATAAAACGTGTATAAACTTCTCGCCAAGACACTTTGATGGGAATTCCGTGTTTTCTCCCAGACATTACGAGCGGCCTGGTGGCCAAGTGGCTAGCGCTTCTGGCCTCTTTGGTACCGCAGGCTTGAGGTTCTATTCCTAGCGGTGGTATGGATGTTTTCTTTGTGGTTCGAATCCACTTTAAACTGTAGGTCCCGGTCTGTTTAGTCCTCGTGTGCACAAGATGACCGTAGAGCGACAAAACCAAACCAACTCGAGATAACTGCTGAAAATTCATCTGGAAACAATGTCTAATTTTCATCATAAGCAGGTGGTTTGTTCTTGATATAGACATTAACATTGGTGAGCCTCTTGTTCCACTGGGGAACGTCACGAAGAGCCCACCGACTAGTTGTAAGGGGAGAACATTGCTTTCCAGGAAGACTTTTAATGGTAACTGCATCGTATTTGAGGATTGTGTGGCTGAAAACTCAGAGACAATCTTAGAGGCAGCAGCTTATCCCAGCAGATAGCCTTTTACACACGCTGAACATGTTGTATTGTACGCGCCGCATTGTACCTGTTACTACAAGTATTATCGAAACTCGTTTCTAAAAGCAGTCATTACTATGTACGCCAGCAGCGTATTTGAATTTGAGCTCTCCTACATGTTAGCTACACACATTACCACTCGGCACTGTTATAGATTCTCATGTTCAGCCCTCAGACCAAAGCGGGCGTAGTTTTGAACCCAAAACACGAGCTGATCTACAATTTCACCCTGCGTTCACGATAGTACAATAAAATTTTATTCCTGAAAGTGCCTTGTTTGATTTGGAGAAAACTAATAAACCCCTAAACCCTTCCTCTCACAATAGATCCTTTTCTCTTGTCGCTCCAAGGTCATCTTTAGCACCCTTCAGGGTAATTAGATCGAGATCTACAGTTTAACGTGGATTCCGAACCAAAAAAACAACATCCATGCCACCTCAGGATCCGAACATGAAACCTGTAGTACCGAAGCCCAGAGCACTAGTCAATTGACCATCAGGTCACATAGATTCTTAGAGTGTTCCTAACAAATATAACATTAAGTTTATTTTTACATTGCCAAAAAAAAAAAAAAAAATGTAAGGCAGATAAGCACGCACAAATCGCTGTTGCCCTCACTTTATATTATTTTATATATTATTATAAATTATTTTATACTTTATTATATATTATTATTTTAAAAATACATGCTGTACGAATGCAATGGATTTTATATTTTAGTACATTCCTATTGTAAAATTTTTAAAAATGAATAATATATACACTCATGTCCATAAATTAAGGATAATGAAGTTCAAGCAAAGAAAGAGACAGAAGCAAAAACAAATTTGACTTATTTGTAAAGTCTATTTATTAAACAAAAGGTAAAGAGCAAAAAAGATGCTATATGTTTGACATAATTAATAAAAACTGCGATTTTTACTCCGTGGAGCAAATTTCAAAAATGAACCTATTTACAAAAAACAGTATAACATGGTTAGTATGATGGCTAATATGGAGTATGTCTCCCGGACGATGCAATACAGGCCTTACAACGCCTAGGCATGCTGAGTATCAAATTATCAATCTGATCTTGGGGAATATTACACCACTCATCAAGCAATGACCACCGAAGTTCCGGTGACAGGTGGGAGGGGGTTGACGGGCTGCAATTCGTCGGCCAAGCATATCCCACACATGCTCTATTGATTCAAGTCCGGTGAGTATACCGGCCAATCCCTACGGGTGATATCCTCCAATTGAAGGCATTCGTATACAATGTTTGCACGGTGAGGACTGGGCGTTGTCATCCATAAACAGAACTTCAGCACCCATGGCGCCCCGAAACAAACGTACATGTTGTTCCAGAATGACATGATAGATGTGGTCTGTCATCGTTACACACTCTGAACATGCAGGTCAGTTCTGGAACCAAGAATAATTCCTCCCCAAACGAGCCATCCTGCACCACCGTAACGGTGTCGTTCAATGGGGTTCTCTTGGTGGTAACGGGTACCTGGCGCTTCCATATGAAACTCCGGCGAGAATCAGACTGCAACCAAACCTGACTCGTCGGAAAACATCACACAGACCACTGTTGCGGTGTCCACAATGCATGCTCTCTACCCAGGTTAATCGCAGGCGACAGTGAGTCGCGGTAAGGGAACACATCTGACAGGCCTACGATCATATAGACGAATGTGCCCTAAGCGTCTGTACACGGTCTGCCTTGAAACTGTCGTACCGGTAGCTGAAGAGAGCTGACGAGGCAGGTCCGATGCTGTGCTCCGTCTGTTTCTTTTGGCAGTAACTGCTAAATACCGGTCCTCATTCGGCGTTGTAACTCGGGGCGACTGTGCTGTAACATCTACTCACATTATCATCATCTTGGAATCGTTGCCAAAGCCTGGAGATGACACTCTGGGCGATTCCAAGTTCCTCGGATACTTCCAGCTGGGTACGTCCACATTCCAGTCGTCCGGTAATTCTACCACGTAAAAAATCATTCAAATGCTTCCTTTTGTGCCATAACTATGCGGTTATTGCACTGAAAGGCTTTTAAAGCGCATGTGAACAATTTTACTTCTTTGCCATTCCTTATATACCCCTCTCTTACACTCTCGTCATTGTGACGTACTATCCGCGCCTTCTGGTGGTTTCCTGTCATTTGCATATTCTTCTTCAAGATCTGTGTGATAATTTTACAGGTGAAATTTTTATTTTAGAGTTCAATTTCTGTGCGATTCTGAATTATCCTAAATTTATGGACGTGAGTGTATATTGTTTACTTCTACTTTGATATTGTCTACTGCTGTATTACTTCTGCATAAATCTGACCTCTTGTTGCTAGGTGCTGAACAAAACTTCCTGAAGCTGAAGGCCTGGGAGAACAACTTGTTGGGCGAAGAATTCGATTACGACTCCATCATGTTGTATGGAGAGTACGCATTCGCGAAGGACAAGAAGTCCATGACCATGAGGCCGAGGAAGGAAGGAGTGGTCATCGGACTCATCAATAACAAACCGGGCTTGAGCGACAGCGATGTCCGAAGAATCAATAAGCTGTACGAATGCAACGGTAAGTTAACAACACTGTTCATCCTCAACGCGTGATTCTTTAAAGACAGAGGTGGCCAACCCAAATGATCTTGCGGACCACTTTCGAAATGCATCCTAACCCGCTGGCCGCATATAAAATTATCTATCACAATATTAGATTTAGACACACTATAGATACATTTTGGAGTGAAAAACTGAAACATAATCAGTTATTATTTTTGTGTGTTACTATTATTCTTACATGTGAACATAGATAATATAATAATGATGATACTAAACACACATTGTAAAGAAATATAAACGAAATAAAAAACAATGAAATCATTAAAAAATATTTATTTTTCTAGTGCAATAGTTGTTTCTCCACTCTTTCACTTAGCTTGTACAAATCAATCTCAACATAGGTATTTCCACATCTTAATAGGTGTGTTGCAGGTGAGCGTCCGTTATGTTTGAGCGTGTTTGTTATGGATCAGTTTCATTTTCGAAAAAGCGATTTGCAGGTGTAAGTTAAACGAAAAGGTTGCGCTAACAACTTCAACTAAGAGTATGGTCTGCTCTGCTATATGGTCTGCAGAGTCTACTCTATGTATTGCTGATCTGCTATTAGGTCCTCTGTAAGGATGGTTAGTGAGTCACTTAAAGTGACACATAGAACCTGTTATATTAGATGTTCCAAGATGAGCTTCATAAGTTCGCAGAATGTAATTTAATTATTCTGTGAACTCATAAGTGTAAACTCGTGAACTAAAACAGGCAATATCAGTCCTATATTCGCATGAATATTATTTTAAAAATCAAATTTATTTTTTTCTCAACATTTCGGCAGTTATTTTTGAATATATGGATGCACACATAATGTATTTTTATTGCATTGGTTTTTCACTACTTTGGCCATTATAAGATAAATATATTGGTAAAAGTGTAATACATCTCACGGGCCTGAAAATTTTCAAAGCGGGCCGCGGGTTGGCCAGCCCCTGCTTTATAGAATCCTATTATTCACATTTTATTTATTTTTTTCTTTTGGTTTTAATTCAGCTATGCAATGTGAAATCATTCATGTGTTACCGGGATTTCTTGTAATCTTGTTTTTCATTGCAGGCAACAAGCGTCCTCCACCGCCCGATGTGCCAGACTTCAAGTGTGACTTCGAGGCCGGCATGTGCGGAATGGAGAACCACGAGAACAACCAGAAGGCCAACTGGGAGATCAAGACAGGAACACTGGGGAAGAACAGGTGACTGGACATTTATATCATTCCATTTTTTTTTATAAGTTTTATAATGCAAATACAGCAAATACAGGATGTTCCTAAATCATTGGGCAGATTTTCATTTTATGACACATGTTGCCAACCATAGCAACGTACCAGCAGTTAAAATCCTATGCGATTTTTAATACACTTTGTATGTGGTTTGACATGGCAATGGCCGTACCGGTTTCGTAGTTCCTATGAGGTTTATAAAAGACATGTTGTATGTGTTGACATCCTATATGTTATAACATGTTATAAAGGCTATAATGATGTATTATAACGGCATGTTATAACGACATATTGTTGTTGTAAAGAACTATTATACCCATTGACATGCATAATAGTCAATGGGCATAACAGTTTTCGTTCCTATGGTTACAAAAGATATGTTGTATGTTGAATTGACACCTTGTTGTTTGTTGTTGCAAATAGGTATCAGTTTCGTAGTTTATATGAGGTTTATAAAAGACACGTTATATGTGATTTGACAGAGCAATGGGCGTACCAGTTTCGGAGTTCCTTTGAGGTTTATGAAACTATTGCATGCTGTTTCGCAGGGAAACGGACGAACCAGTTCGGGAGTCCCTATGAGGTTTATCAATATATATGGTTTTCAATTACATTCAATATGGAGATGAGGCCAAGTGCCCCTAAAAGTCCTCCTGGAAGTCAATGCCCTCACTTATCAGGGGCTGTTTGGGATGGATATACAGGGTGATTATAGTTAAAGTCCCACTTTCAAAATACTGTAAAAAAGAACAATTCGTCACAATATGTTCAAATTTGAACTGAAGATAATTGAAGAAGGGAGAAACGGTACGGCATCAAAAAAGTTCAATAAAGCGTTCCACCAATTTTCTTATTCCATTTGGTATGACCTTGCCGTGGTGGATGGACTTTCCACTAACAATGCCGCAACTGTTGAATGACTGGGAAGTCGTTTTTTGCGTCAAAAAAATGGAACAATTAAGCCCATTGAACACTATAGTGGGTTGAATGTGCAACCCATGCCAAATACGTTATCATTTCGATTCAAAATATCACTAGCAGCCGAATTCCCTTTCTTTATGCCGCTTACAGCGCCATCTATTAATACACTTTGGAATTTTTATTTGATACCGTACTGTTTCCCCTTTCTTCAATTCAAATTTCAACTCATTATGACCAGTGATTCTTTTCTACAACATTTTGAAAGTGGAATTTTAATTATAATCACCCTGTACATAAGCGGGACACGCTTGCTGAAGCCTAAAATTGCCCTACGATGTCTTTACGAATTCTTCCATTTCCATAGGCAGTTACGTGTCCGTAAATGCCGCTGATGCATCCTTCCGTAAAGTGCGCCTCATTACGCCCTTCTTCGGGGCCTACGGCCGCAAGAAGGCCTGCTTCAAGTTCGACATCTAC
This sequence comes from Caerostris extrusa, assembly GCA_021605095.1. NCBI lineage: Eukaryota > Metazoa > Arthropoda > Arachnida > Araneae > Araneidae > Caerostris > Caerostris extrusa. Next base: position 29,634 of record BPLR01017657.1, on the reverse strand, counting down.
TTCAACGGAGGGGGCGTGGTGGCCCTGGATGTGATGCTGCACAACATCAACACCTCCAAACTGGTCATGAAGCATGTCGACAAGAAGGACGAATGGCAGAGCATGAAGATCGACGTGGACTTGGAAGGAGACGTCAAAGTAAGTGATTGTCCATTCTAACATCTTCTATGAAAAGCCTTTGTAATTACAATTTGTAGCTTACTTTTTCATAGAAATTTAAAACAATTATCCAAGTCCAGGTTCGAGCCCCATCTGCAGTTATGATGCATTTTAGCTCATCCTCATAGTCAGAAATCATTGTATCACACACTTCAACGTGTTTTTCAAAAATTCAGTGTTCTCGATACCAATAGAGATTTGACGCGTTTGAGACCCAAAACATCTTTTAAAATGGAATTGACCGATCCTTTTGAAATTCCAACATCATAAGCAAGGTCTCTAATTGTAGATTGACGGTTTGCAAGCACAAAATCTTTAAGTGTTTGGACGTGAGCTTCGTCGGTTGAGGTGGAGGGTCGACCAGTGGGCTCTTCGTCGTCAACGAATTTCTCTGCCTTCTTTGAACTGTTTATACCACTTCTAAACATTTCCTTCCGGTATAGGAATGCTCCTCGAATGCCTTCTGCAACATTCTATACGTTTCCGCAAACAAAAGAACATTTCCTACCAAAAACCATTGTAAGTACAATTTCTAGCTTGCTTTTTCATGGATCCTTAAAATAATTATAGATTCTAACAACATTTACTATCAAAAAGCCATTGTAAGTACGATTTCTAGCTTGCTTTTTCATGGCTCCTTAAAATGATTATAGATTTTTAACAACATTTTCTATCAAAAGCCATTATAATTACAATTTCTTGCTTATAATTACTTTTTCTTTCTGAATCCTTAAAATAATTATAAATTATATATTTTTTTTAATTCCAATCGACAAATGTGTTCAGCATTGAATAGCTTTAGTAAGTCATATATTTTACTTTAATTGTTTTTCAATTCTTCTATTAGCTCACACTCTCCCTATATATATCTTGTTCAAATTTTCAATCTTTAATAAAATACTTTTTAGTCATCCACTCAAGTTTAAATACATTTTTTTAACTTGTAGTGGTGGACACTTGATGTTAATACAGTTTTTTCAAATATTAATTCAGTAATTAAATTTAATTAATTCATTTTAGTTTTTAGATTTAAGTTGCATATATCTACCAAAAAATGGCGCAGATAAAAAAATTAATGAACATTATTTATAAGGGACTTTCAGCAATATAGTAAAAAAGTAGGAATTGACAGTAAAAAAAATGCTTTATATTACATGTTTTGTTGAATAATAAGATGAAAAAGGAATGAAAATATATATGCACTAAAAAAAAATATCGCCGGATTTCATCTCTTTATTTATCTAATTAGAGAACAATTGCAAAATAAAAATAATAATAATATTTTTGATATCTAAAATTTCATTTTAGAAAATACATTAAAAGGAATAAAAGTCAAAACAACAAATTTAAAAAAATTTGAAAGAATAAATAAAAAAACAGGTATTAAATAAATTAATCAAGTCTAATTATGAATAAAACAGAAATTAAAAAAAAAACCGAAGAATAAAAATAAATATTAACTATAAATTAAAATTTAAAAAAACGTACTGAATTCTGATTTTATTTCTATTTTATCACTAATTAATACCAAAAAAATTATTAAACAGCTTTTCTAAGTTTTTGATTAGAAAGAACTAATTTCCTTTTTTTCTTAATTTTTGATTATTTTATAATTAATTTAAAGGGAAAAATAGACCTAGCACTCTTAAAATTTTTAGTATTTTCGACAATCCAATTAATTGATGTTTATATCATATTTTTAATCAATATTAGATAAAGGTTGTTTTTCGCTTCTTGGTTAAAAACATTCATTAAAATTTATTTGAACAAAATTATACTTTATAATCTCCGTTGCTTAAAAAAATGTTGGTTATTCAATTTATACATTACAATTTTTCTTTCATATGACATTAAAATGTCTAGTATACAATTTATGAACTCTGGAATTAAAACTTTTTAAAAATAGAAATAGATTAATTTAACATTTTGTTTGTTTATATTTTACTTAATTAACGTTTGTCATATTAATCACTTTAATTCATATTAATTTTTACATTTTCTCATTAACAAAATCGGTGCTACTTATTTAAAATAACAAGTATGTTTTTCGTAGCTATCAGAAATAATTCTTTATTATATAATAAAATTATGTTATCTTATTAATAAGAATAATGTCATATACTACCTTTGCCCAAAAAGTAAGACCAATTTTTTTTTTCAGAAACTCTTTATTTATTCTTCCAATTTTATTTTCATCGCCTTCAAAGTAATTCCCTCCGAACACAATGCACTTATGTACATTTTTTTCCCAATCCACAAAGCATGCTAAAAAGTCATCGGCAGAGATGGACTTCAAAGCGCGCCGCGATTCACATTGAATCTTTTCAATCGACTCAAAACGGTGCCCCTGAGTGGATTTTTGTGTTTGGGGAATAGTCAGAAGTCGCACGGTGTGAATACGGCGATTGTGGAATGATATGGGTTTAATTTTCGGCGAAAAACTCACGAAGACTGTGAGCTGGCGCATTTAGTGTTTTCGGTACCAATCAAGATTTGACGTGTTTGAGGCCCAAAATGGAATTGACCGATCCTTTTGAAATTCCAACATCATCAGCAAGATCTCTAATTGTAAAATCGACGGTTTGCAAGCACCCAATCTTTAATTGTTTGGACGTGATCTTCGTCGGTTGAGGTGGGTGGCTGACCAGAGGCTCTTCGTCTTCAACGCATTATCTGCCTTCTTTGAACTGTTTATACCACTTGTAAACATTTCTTTCCGATATAGGAATGCTCACCGAACGCTTTCTGCAACATTCTATACGTTTACGCAGACAAAGTTTAATGCTGAATTAACTTTGCTGAATTAATTCATACATTTCAAAAATTACCGGAATCAGTTTTAACGTCTCACAAAACCAAGCGTAACTCAAACAATAATGTATATTTTGACGTCAAATTTCACACAGATGTCAAGAACAGTGCCAGCAACCTAAAAAGAAGAAAAAAAATTGAATTTCCATAAGCCCCAGGAATTTTTAATTTAAAATTGGTCTTACTTTTAAACACAGTAGTATATTATTTTAATGTTTTATGTGCTTATATTTTACTTAATTAAAGTTTGTCATATCAATCACTTTAATTCACAATAATTTTATATTTTTTTTAATAAAATTGCTGCTACTAATATAAAATAACAAATATGTTTTTCTTAGCTGTCAGAAATAATTCTTTAAGAAATCTTTATAAAATTATTCAGAATTCTTTGTTCAGTTATAACATAAATATTTACCTATTAAATATTTATTGTATATTTACCTATTAAATATTTATTGTAATTTACCTATTAAATATTTATATAAATATTTACCTATTTGAACATTTATAGTATAAATGTTTACTTATTAGTTCATTTATAATATAAATGTTTACTCATTTGTTCATTTATAACATGAATATTTATGTTATTAGCATATGCATTTATAACATAAATATTTACTTATTTCCAGTTTTCATTGGATGCTCGTACCAGGAAATCTGATGGCGAAGGTCTGATTGCTTTAGACAACATTGTCTACCAACTGCGCGAATGTGATTAAATAAATAAGAGATTTATTTCTGTTTTTAAATAAACATTATATTTTCATGCATTTTTTTCTACAATTTGGAATAAAATTGTAACTTCCAGCACTAGCAAGGATTGCTTTTCACTTGCATAATATAATTGAATTGTGAAGTTTGCTTATCAAAATTATTTTACAAACATAATGCCGCCAGACATATACACAGCTGAAATTGGACATTATAAATTGTCATAACTTTCAAAAAAGAATTACGGGAGAAGGAATTATGAATTATCCTTTTTTTTTATTATGAAGAGTCCCCCCTAAAAAATCAATAATTAAAATAATTAATCAATTTCCTAAAAACCATATTTAAATTTGGATACTGTTCTTTAACATCAATAACATGACAGTCCAGAGTGGGCCAAAGCTTTCCTTTGAAGAGATTTCCATGCATTACTCTGGGTAACAAGGGTCCTCTCAATTTTTAATCCCTATTAACCTATGTGTACAACTTTATTACAACAATATTACAACTGCGTCTATCCATCGCAACCTGGGTCGTCCTCTTCCGCTTTGCCTTTGTGGCTTTTGCCAAAACGAGCCTTTTTCACAGGGTTTAAATCATTCTGAGTATATGAACAGCGCAGTTTAATCTATTGATCTTAATGAATTTTATAATATGTGGGTATTTACAGCATTTATATATTTCTGTGTTGTACCGTCTTTTCCAACAATCACTTTCCATAACATCTCCAAGAATAGGTCTTAAAATCTCCTTCTCAAATATAACCAAATGGGTCTCATCAGATCTTGTCAAAGTTTCATCCATTGACCAAAATAGCTCTCATAAGAGACAAAAATAAAGATTTTCTGCTTATGAACTGATTTCTTAACACAAAAAAGGCTTTATTGGCAAACACAATTCTGTTTTTAATTCTTCAACATATTTAGTGAAATTTATAACAATAAAAGCTTGGTTTTTAATACGCTTTTATTAGCTTCACCTGTATGTTTGTATGTTTGTATGTATGTATGTAACGGACTTTTTTCCTGGAGATGTGTTTCTCCTCATATACACTATTTAAGCTGCAAAAGAAACATTTAAAGGCATCTTTCGGAAAGAAAACAGTTGATTCTTTTTAATACGCTATTATATTAGTTTCACCTAAATGTTTGTTTGTTTGTTAAACTAAAAAGTAAAAAATAAATTAATAGTTTAAAAAAAATAAAAAACACGCTTTTAGAGTTAATCAAACTAAAAAGTAAAAAATAATTGTTAACATAAGAATAAAATGACTGACGAGAAAATGAATGTCACTGTTCTAAAAGCGTGGGGTGCTCGATATCAATCGTTAAAACATTTTTCACTAGTTTTATTCCGAACTGCAGAGTTAGTTTAAAAATGTCATACAAAGCACCCCCAAGCTTTTAGAACAGTGACATTCATTTTCTCGTCAGTCATTTTATTCTTATGTTAACAATTATTTTTACTTTTAATTTGATTAACTCTAAAAAAGCGTGTTTTTAGTTTTTTTTAAACTATTAATTTATTAAATAATTTGTTGTAAAGTAAAATTAAAACATTTATAAATAAAATTTGGGAAAATAGATTATTAATAATAAAATAAACATTTTTTTTTTGCAATGGGTATTAACTTTTGACAATTAAGGTTATATCCAAAAGTTATATATGTTTTGTTGGTGAATTCAAATTTTTGAAGTGATCAATATTTTTTATGTGTATTGGAAAAACTTTCTAGAGACATTTGACGACAAATTCTTATGAATTTATTTTTAAAACTTTCTTTGAAACAGACACTGGTGAAATATTTTTCTACGTTTATCGTAATATTTGCATAATTTATACTTATCTTTTATAACAATTATGAAAGAATTTTATTGAAAGTTTTCATATTTATAGTTATTATTTCTGCAAATATATTTATTTTTATTGCAAATTGATAAATTAGACCTATTGGTGAAATATACAGGGTGATTATAATCAAGTCCCACTTCCAAGATGCTGTAAAAAAAAAAAACATTCGTCACAATGAGTTCAAATTTGAACTGAAGATACTTGATGAATGGGGGAAACGGTACAAAAAACAGTTCCAAAATAGTTTCTCCGATTTTTCTCATTCAATTTGGTATAACCTTGCCATGGTGAATGGGCTTTCCACTCACAGTGTCACAACTGTTGAATGACTTGATAGTCATTTTTTCTGTGAAGAAAACGAAACCATCAGGCACACTGCACACTACAGTGGTTTTCTTGAGCAACTCATGACAAATACGTTGCCCTTTGAATTCAAAATATCACTGGCAGTGAATTCACTTTCTTTATGCCGCTTACAGTGCCATCTATTAATACATATTGTAACTCTTTTGATGCTGTACCGTTTCCCTTTCTTCAAGTACCTTCAGTTCAAATTTGTACTCATTGGGACGTGCGGTTCTTTTTTACGGCATTTTGAAAGTGTGATTTTAATTATAATCCCCTGCATATACATATTTTATATTTCTTACAATTTTTCTATGAATTTATAATAAATTTATTGTGAAAAGTTATTAGAGAATTCATAAAGATATTAGAAAATTAATTCATTAATTGTTCCTGATTTTAATACACCCATTCTTAAAACATGGTCATTAATGTTTTCCTTACAGAAATTAAACTGTCGAATATTGGTAAAATATTATATAATTATGGGACGTATTAATTAATGTGTTTGTCTTTACACTACCACATAAAATGTTTGTTTTCATACAAAATTGCAGTCATAACAAAGATTAGAAATTGCCAACCCTAAGCCAGAAGGGCCTCCATCTACTGGCAACTGGATTATCGATTACGGAGTCATAATGGGGATAGACCCCTTAACCACCTCATCTTAATTCATACATAATATTTGCGATTATTAATAGACGGCTTAATGTTAGTATAAAAATACAAGGTATAGTTTCAAAAAATTAAAATATAGTACCATAAAATTTTTTAAAAAATACAAAAAGTAAACAAAAGTAAAATACAAAAATTTATGTTTAAATTCGGTATAATTAGAGACCAGTTGTCGATGCCACAAAATTAGGGTAATAAGGGTATTCTGAACGGAACCCGTAGTGATGAACCTGGACAACAATAATGATTAAATGTTCTCTTAAAAATAAAAAAAAAAAAAATAAAGGCCGATTTCAGAATCAAAGTTCTTTTTCTTTTTATTTTTTTTTCTAATCCTTTTATTTTACTAACAAAAAAAAAGGGGTAAAAAAGAAAACAAAATAAAACCCAACATGTTACTAGTCGGAAGAAAATAATTAATGTGCACATCGCAGCAGAATAGCGAAAGCAGCTGATTGAGATTCGAACCCTCAACCCCGCCGTCGGAGACGCGTTCCTTTTACTCTGCGCCAATTCGGCTCATTCAGTAGAAGGTAGCAAATTTTTAAGCCTAAGGACTCTTCAGATACACAATGTGTTAATGCAGGGATGGGCAAACTTATTCGCTCATGGGTCAAAAATCGAAAAAAAAAGTTTGACGGGCCAAGATATATTTTCTAAATTTTTGCACCCAATATACAAATACTACAACTTAAATATATCAATGAGATGAATAAAATTGCGATTTCATTTTTAAAAGTTCCTTATATTGAGGTATGAAGTGAGATGGACTGATTCTAAGGAACGAGGCTAAATGCTCATCTGTCAGTCGACTTCAGAAATAATTATTTTTGAATGTTTTTAGTTGAAAACACTTGTTGACATATCTATCTATATATATGTTTTTCTAATGCAGCTGTCAAGCCCTGAGACAGCTTGGTCTTGGATGCCTTAAGGCAAGCGCTGCACAGACGTTACTCACTTTCCATTGCCCAGGGGGGGGCTGTAACTTGAAGATAAGCCACGGACGCGGAGTAACAATGCCCCCGCAACTCTCTACGATCCTATTAGACCGGGACCTACGGTTTAAAGTGGATTCGAACCACTACAAACATCCATGGCACCGCCGGGACTCGAACTCGAAACCTGTTGTACCGAGCACCAGAGCGCTAGCCACTCGGCCATTCAGGCCCTTTGTTCACATATATAAGATGAAGCAAACAAGCACTGATTTTCTGGGCGTGAGATATTAAATTTGGGAAACTTACTTTCGATAATGATTTGAAAAAACAATATTTCATCAAAGTAGAAAAGAAGATGGATATAATACAGTAGAACCTCTGTGATTCGAACTTCAAGGGAGGCGCCAGTTAATTCGAGTTATAGAGTTTTCGCCTTAGCGGATTTTGTAAGGAAATATTCGACTTGTAGAGGTTTAGATTCTTTCTGACTCATTTTTAGTTAGGTAAAATAAATAAAAATTCGAGTTACAGAGGTAATAAACATGTTTATATGCAACTTAAAGTTATATTATGTACTACAATAAAAAATCAAAATTATTTCAAAACAACCTTAAAATTAAAAATATTATGTATTAAAAAAATCAATTATTTATTTATTTGCTTTAGACAATTTGATTGTTCTCTATCTATCGCCAGAGTTCAAATGAAATCAATAGCAATAATAAGAATTATAATAAGAATATTTCATAGAATTGGATATTCTATTTACTGTGTACTAATGCATTGTTTTCTAAGAAAAAATGACGTGCATTGTCGGCAAATCCTTAAAGTCGGTAACTTATTTTCTTCCAGCTATAGAGGTAATTAGTTTCAAATGATCGAGTTGTAAAATTGAACATTGGTAATGTTCGAGATACAGAGGTCCAATTTTTTTTTTTTTTTTTTTTTTTTTTTTTTTTTAGTTAGGAAGGGAAAATTTATACCAAAATAGCTTGTGAGGGGATTGACTAATTATTTCGACTTAACAGTGTTGAACACGGAAAAAAAGAACCTTCAGAATCAGTTGAAATTTCGAATAATGGAGGTTTTGGGGCTTGAAGGAAGGGAACAAAACATTTTTTCGAGTTGTAGAGGTTTTCGACTTAAGGAGGTTCAACTGTATATAAATACATATTTCTTTTAATTTATCTCAGACCGGCATATTAAAATTCTATCAGTGGGCCGGATAGAAACTTCCAGTGGGCCAGAGTTGGCCCCACGCGAGCCGTAGTTTGCCCATCCCTGAGTTAATGCGTTTCAATGAACGTTTAAATCCACTCCGTTAACTGAATTCGCTTGCCTACCAGATGTCCCTCACGCTACTGGATCCACGTGAAAGGAACAGATGTTTCAGACTTCAAGGGGGAGGGGAGAGGATTGCAACAATTTGGGGATGAAAAGCCATGGCAGCTGATTTCAATCTTTCTACAAAACGCAGTGGGAGCTGGCTGTCAATAAAGGGTGTCATGTAACACTTTATTGCATGCTGACTGATTAGATAGCGACAAGAAACACTGATTCAGTATCGATTGCTAAAACTGAGGAGTGTCAGATTTTCACCGGATGTAAAGCACATCCAAAAACGCCGTAAATTACGTCACTGATTATATAAAAAAAAAATAGGGACCTCTTGTTGCGAAATTGTTATAATTGGTTTTTTTCTCTCTCAATATATTTATTTATTTCAGTTGTGTAATATTAAAGAATTTAAATATATATATATATATATATATATATATATTATGCCATTTTTTTGCAAAAATTTTTACTGAAGTATTAAAAAATCAAATATTTAATTGATATAAAATTAGAAAAAAAAAAAGAATGAACGAAATTATTTTGATTATTTTTTTTTTACAACAATTTACAAAAAAATAGAGAGTTTTATGTTAATCTTTCTGTTACAAAAATGTTTGCATGCTTTTAAAAACAAATGGAAATTTTTGCATAGAATATAGATGTATATATATAATGTTGCTAGATGTATATATATAATGCACATTTTAAATAATTTTTATCAAGAGTTTAATGATTCATTTTTTTTGTGCTTATTAAATACTAAATAGCTTTTAATACGGCTATTTTTTAAAGATTTATCATTTTTTTCGTTTCATTTTTTTTTTTTTTTTTTTAACTGCAAAAGAATTTTTAACATAAAAAATATGAAGTATATTTATTAATGAAAATAAAATAATTGAGAAATCTTCGAAAATAATTCTTACTGCTAATGTAAAAAATGTCGTTGTCGACTCGCTTTTTATGATTCAATTAAGTCTTAAAAATATTTCAACGCAGAAATTTAAAATATTCTTTTAAATAATCTTAATTTTTTTAATTTTAAATACATTTAATAAGATCAGGAGCTATTTTCGCTACACATATTTATTCAAATAAAATTTTTAATGAACTTTCAAATGAAGATTACCTGAAAAAAGAGCAAAATGCTTAAAGTTATTACGTTAAACTAATTAAAAGCTCAAATTCTTATGAATGAAAAACAAGAATGATTCATTTGTTTTACGAAGGATTAACTTTTTTTTCTGTTAATCAGGTTCTTTTATTTTTCGTGTTATCAAGTTTACATTTGTTGTTTTAAGAGGGGAAAAAAAAATTATGTATAGAAGTCAATTTACAATGAAAAAAAAAATTATAATAATAGAATAAAAACAAAAAGGAAAAAAAGATTTTTTTTTATTTTTGCCGGGAATAAAAATAAGAAAACACACAACTTAATAAAAAAGTAATCAATCTAACGATGTCGATTTAAAAAAATTTTTGACTTTCAAATAATACTTGTTGGATTTCAGTTTATGTAAAGTATTAACAAATTTTTATAAGGTTTCTTTCGTTTATTTCGACCTCTGCATTTCTTTAAAGTAAATATTTCTAGAAATATATATATTTTTCTTTAATTGTTACTGACATTAAATTGTAACTGATATTTAATTGTTACTGACATTAAAGTTTTTTAACCACAAAAGAATTATAACAGAAAAATATGAAGTATATTTATTAATGAAATAAAATATTTGAGAAATGATGGTATTCGAAAATAATTCTTACTGATAATTTAAAAATATAGTTGTCGAAAACAATTTTTTTACAATTAAAAATTATTAGTGACTCTTTTTTTATGATTCATTCAAGTCTTAAAAAAAAAAATATTTCAACAAAGAAATTAAAAATATTCTTAGAATTTTTTTTAATTTTAAATACATTTAATAAGATCAGGGAGTTTATTTCGCTACACAGGTTATTCAAATAAAATTTTTAATGATACTTTCAATAGAACATTAATGACATGAACGTTATGAACGTTTATGAAGTTTAAATTTCCTTTAATGCAAGAGTTTTCTTAATAAATTTCAATGCATTTAAATTTTATTTTATTTATAATGAATTCTGGGGCCTGATGGCCAAGTGTCTGGCGCTCGATATCACAGATTTCAGGCTCGAGTCCCGGCGGTGCCATGGCTGCTTGTAATGGGTCGGAATCCACGTTAAACCGTAGGTCCTTGCCTAATATGATTATAGAACGTTGGATGTGGGACTGATAAGTAGTTAAGTAGACTGACAAAAAACAACCTCTCATGTTTCGGAATCTGACAGAAAGCAAATTTAAATTAATTAATTTAATTGAAGACAAATTAATTTTTTTATTTACTTAAATAAAAGCATATTTGTTTATTTTTATGATGTCTGATGCAGTTAATCATTGCAGTATAATTAATAATGCAGTTAAAACTACGAATTGAAAATTACATATCTTTCTTATTCATATCATGACTCATTCTTTTCCAGACTGATTCTTTGTTTATGACTTTTTTTGATACTTCGCTTCTACTAGCGTTATCGCTTTTTATGTGTTGTTTTGATTTCAATTACAGTTGTTTTAATTACGATTAAGGTTGTTTCTAAATGATGATTATCATATTCATATGCTACATTCGATAAAGAAACTTGCTAGCAATTTAATATAACAAATAACCAACTTATTTCTTCGATTTAAAAAGAACTTATATTTAAGAATTTTTAAATGCTTTAATTTTCCTGTGTATGGAAACTAAATTTGATATTTTGATATAACCACTACTTTTAGACATCATCTTTTTTTAAGACTGGAATTTCAGAAGGAATGAAGATTTAGTTTGGTTTGTCATCTCTACAGTCATCTTGTGCACACGAGGGCTAAACAGACCGGGACCTACAGTTTAAAGTGGATTCGAACCACTCACAAACCCACACCACCGCTAGGATTCGAACCTGAAGCCTGTGATATCAAAGGCCAGAGCAGTAGTCACTTAGTCACCAAGCTGCTAGCCATTGGAGGAAAAATTTCCAAACTAATTATTTAAAGCATACATAAAATGTACTAATTATTTTAAAATAGCATTAAATTGTTCGCTTAAATATTTAATGTAAATATATTGTATTTTTTGTTTATTGCTAATATACTAGTTTAAAATGAGCAAATTGTAATCTAGAAATTGCTGTTATTATACAAAGTCACACCACAAAAAAAAGAATAACATTTTTAAATAATAACAACGAATAAAATTTATATAAATTAAAACATTAGAAAACCTAATTAGTGTTGGAAATTATAAATGTTACAATATCATTCGTTTATTTCTAAAAGTAAAATGATATACTATATTTAAAAGATGTATTATAAATTTATGACAAAGGCTTTGTAAATAGGTCAGAAATATAAAGTTTTTGTATTATAAGTACAAATATATATACTAATTGCTTATATACAATAATATTATTAACATACAATACGTATTTTCAAAGATTAGGAAACCTATTACCATTCTTATAAATGTTTTCATATTTTTTACCATATGCATAGTAAATTATATACTTCTATTTAATTAGAAATTATTTTGTAAAGGGAAAAAAACTAAAATTTTAAATTACTTAATAGATAAATAAAAAAATCCATTTATAAGTAAATAAATGTAATAATAAAAATTACAAAAACGAAAAGAAAAATTATTCTTGTAAATCTTTACCATTACCATTCTTGTAAATGTTTACAATTTTTAATATCATGTGTAGTAAATTAAACACTTCTATTTAATTAGGAATTATTTTATATTCTGAAAAAGATAAATTTTAATTATTCTTTAGATAAATAAAACAAAATTTCATTTATGAGTAAATAAATGTAACGATAAAAGCTACAAAAAAAAAGAAAAACTATTCTTGTAAATCTTTACCATTACCATTCTTATAAATGTTTAAAATTTTTGATATATGTTTAGTAAATTATATACTTCTATTTAATTAGGAATTATTTTATACTCTGAAAATTAAAATTTTAAATTATTCATAGAAAAATAATACAAAATTTCATTATTTACTTACTTTCATTATTTACTTATAAATAAATGTAACAATAAAAGCTACAAAAAAGGAAAGAAAGAAAAATTGGGAACAAATGCTATTTATTTTCTCTACTATTCATTACAGCAAAGTTTTTTTTTTCCTTACATATAAACATAGACATCACAGAACAGAATATTGTGAAAATAATTTACAATCAGATCTGTTTGGCAGAACATTTTGAAATATGATAGCGTTCCATTATAACGCATATTTCGTGCTCGTTTTACAACATTTAAATTTTCCTGCAAAGAAATAACAAAAATGCAAAAGAATTAAGAAATATAACCGAATAGTATTGTATAGAAATGATAAAATTACAAAATGAATTGAATTTAGGAGATTAATTAAAATAGATGAAAACCTCAACAAAATTATTTTTATAGAGATTAAGATTCTTTTTCTTAATGCGGTAGTTTAATTTTTAATTAGATTTATAAACAGCAGAAAAGAGAATTTATCTGTTTGTTATGAGTTTTGCTGACCAATAACAATATAAAAATAAAAACAATATATCTTAAAAATATATATAACATATCTGTTAAAATAATATATCTCATTTTTTAATCCCTCCTTATGTATAAAGTTCGAATTACTACTGTTAAAAATTATCATCAAATAGTGATCAGCACTTATATTACGCTGTTTATTTGCCATATATAGAGAGAGATAATATGAAATTTTTTATTTTTATGGAATATCATCCAATAAATAAAAACGAATTGAAAACATATCTGGAAATATTGGAATCATTAAATGGTGTTCGGTGGTAACTCCTCTTAAAACGCTTTAGAACATCTTCAATCTTGAAGCTCCGAATAAATCTTGTAGAGGAGTTAAAGGTATTTTCCATCATATCACTGTGGTTGGTAACATTGATCATAGTACTTAAATCAATAGGACTGTTCGTGATATTTTGATTAATAGAATTAGTCCCATTATTAGGATACATGTCATTTCGATCAGTAAAATTCACTATGGAATTCAGAATAACAGAATTCCCCACATTATTTTTTCAGCTATGTTATTTTGATGAGTCAAATTCACCATGGTATTTAGATTAACGGAACTATTCGTGGCATTTTCATCAATAGTAGTCACCACATTATTTTCAGCTATGTTATTTTGATGAGTCAGATTCACCATTGTATTTAGAATAACAGAATTATCCATAGCATTTTCATCAACAGTATTCACCAGATTATTTTCAGCTATGCTATTTTGATGAGTCAAATTCACCATAGAATTTAGAATAACAGAATTATCCATAGCATTTTCATCAACAGTATTCACCAGATTATTTTGATTAGTCAAGCCATTCAGAGTAACAGAATTTCTCAAAACAATTTGCTGAGTAGGACTGACCGCATTATTTTCAGCCAACAACAGACTATAAAGCCAGAGCTTCACGAACATAAAAGTTACTAAAGCCATCATACTGCACGACGTAACTATATTATAACACAAACTAGGTTCCATTTTCAATTACGGATTGACTACAGCTTTAATTCGCGATTCGAGCAAGTAGAACAGGCAAAATATGCAGAAAATCCACTCAATTCTGCTTTTGTAGACACGGCTGGTATAGTAACCTTAGCCAATTGGTCTGTTCTTAAGTTTCATCCATACGAGAAACGAGTCTACTTCGCGAACCAATAAAAATCTTGTAGGAAAGATCCCCCCAAGAAAATTCTAGCTTTTTATTGTTATTTATTAGCTTTATTTTGTACAAATGGTGAAGTATAAATCAACAATGTTGGTACCTGGTCAATGTATCGGCCAATCAGAGTTGGCCAATTTTGATTGGCCGGTGAGATCATTCTCACGCATGTTTAAGTAACTATCAATCATAGTGTCATCTGTTGTTGTAGTTGCAAATATTTAAATGTAATTTATAGTTTCCTAGAAGAAACTATAAATTTCTTCTATAAAACCTTCTTTATAAAGACTGATAGCATAGAAACTATAAAACCTTCTTTATAAAGACTGATAGCATAGAAACTATAAAACCTTCTTTATAAAGACTGATAGCATTTGGACCAATTGTTATCAGTCCCCTTCTGGGTTTAAGGGAAAGCTTAAAGACCCCTCCTTGTTGAAAAGTGACATTTGCTCTTTCATTTAGAGCATGGGTGTCCAACTCGCGGCCTGCCTTGAAAATTTTTCGGAATCGTGAGATTTATCACACTTTTCCAAAATATATTTATTTTATAATGGCCAGGGTAGTGAAAACCAATAAATACAAAAAATACATGTGTGTATGCGTTTCTTCAAAAATTAAATACTGAAATTTTGAGAAAAATTAGCTATGATTTTAAAATAATATTCTTGCGAATATAGTCTTTTTAAAAGCCGATTCAGTCATTTAGAGTTAAATAAACACAACAAATTTTTGAAATATATTCATCTCCTTTTCATGTTGAAATAAAATCGACCCCAGATTAACTCCAAATGGAATTGGTTGACTTGCTATGCAATATATATATGCAACATTTTTGAAACATCAGAATCAAAAATAGATTTTTGTAACGCTTACGTCACAAAAGAGAAATTTTACAACTTGCAACAAAAAGTTTTTTTTTTTTCGAAAATGAAATTGACCAAACTCAAAACACTCTCAAACATAAATCGATTTGCAAAAGCTAAGTAAAAGATTGGAGAAACAAATATCGCACTAGTAAAATAAAAATTTTTAATGATTTCATTTTTTATTTCGTTTATATTAATATATTTTTTTTTTTTATATTTCATTTATGTGATATATTTCTTTACAATGTGCGTTTAGTATCATTATTATTTACATGTAAGAATAACAGTAAACACTAAAATAATAGCTCGTTATGTTTCAATTTTTTCACTCCAAAAAAGTTTCTGTAGCGGGTCTAAATCTAATATTGAGATATATAATTTTATATGTGTCCGCGGAGTTATGATGCATTTCCAAAATTAACCAGCTAGATCATTTGGGTTGACACCCTGATCTTCTTTATAGTTTATATAGTTTCTGGTTTTATGTAGTTTATAATCTAGTTATTACGTTTCTAGAAGTTTCGATGCAAAAAAATGCTCAGGTAGGTAGTAGGTCATTCCTGAAGGGGTGTGAGGGTTGGAAGGTCAGGGAAAGGTCTTCCCCCACCCTTCATTCCTCGTCAATAATGCGACAGTGGGAAAGATAAGAAAGGATAGTTTCACCTCTTACTGAGAACATCTTTGAAATATTCACAAAGGGATTCCCACCTGCTTGTTCAAAGAACCATTGAATATTATCAAGAAAGCATATGAATGGAAAAACATGTGGCTACCTCGACAACTAGAAGTCAACATGTCACTTGATGGAAGTTAAGATATCACGTGATATCGTACTTCAGCAAACAACTTGGTTATTATCCTATTGAGTTGTATGTGACTGGCCGTTATTGATCACTCCAGTGGCAAGTACAGTGCGTACTATTTGATTAATTGTTGTAATCCGTGCATACAATATATACATCAGTAATAAAATACAAAGCATTGCCCTATTTGGAAGGAACACAGTCCATTTCTATCTTTCACTATATGCTAGAGTTGGCACTGTATCGTGTAGGTTGTTACTTTTTCCCAACATATTTACTGAGAAACATGTTTATATATATTTTATATTATTATTTATTTACTTATTGGTCAAAAGTTTGCAATTACAACCAGATATATTATACAAAATTAAGAAATACAAAAAATACATACATATAAAATTAAGGAGGTGTTAGGGGAAGTGATGTTGGAGAAGACGGTACAACGCAGAAATTTATAAATGATATAAAGACCCATATATCGTAAAATTTATTAATATCAATAGATTAAACTGGGCTGCTCATGAATTTAGGATTGATTGATTAAACTGGGCTGCTCATGAATTTAGGATTGATGTTATATTGGGAATTTAGGATTGATGAATTTATACCCTGTTAAAAGGCTTGTTTTGGCAAAGCCACAAGGACAAAAAAGAAGAGGGACGACCTAGGTTGCGATAGATAGACGCAGTTGAAAAAGAAATTGCTCTACAAAAGGTTTAAGAATTGGAGGACCCTTGTCACCCAGAGGAATCCATGGAAATCTCTTGGTCCCTAATTGTACCGAATTCAAATTAAAATTCTTTTATTTTTAATTTTAATTTTTACTTTTTATTTTTACTTTTATACATTTTTGAAATTTTTTTTTAATTTTTTTTTAATTGATGAGTTTGTTATTCGCATTGTATTTGCATATCATACTTTAGAGTTCAATATATTTTTCAGATTTATTATATATATTTATATACTCATAAATAATATCCCATAATAATGAATAAGAATAACTTTAAAGAACATTAAAAATCAGTTGAATGATGAAATGAAAATCTTCGGTTTGGTTTCATTATTTATATGATGAAAGCATATGGTGGCACAATGTAAAAAAATTTTCAAGAGTTATTAAATAAATGCAGAAAGTACAAGCGGACTCTATACACATTTAAAAACGAAACATGATACAAATTTGTTAAGGAGGAAAGAATCTAATTGCGATGAAGATACAAACTTAATCACAGTTTCTAAACCCAAGCCATCAGGGATTTTAAATAATTTTGAATAAAAAAAATGTGTATGAAATTATAAGTAAAATGGCAGCTACAATGACATTTCTACTACCGGTATTAAAACCGGTATCCCGGTATAAATATCTAAAAAATACCGAATACCGGTATTGAACTTTTGGTCCGATATTGCAATCCCTAATTGTAACATGTTAAATGGGTAATTTGTGTTCTCATAAGCAGCTATAATACACATCAATAAATCAGAAGTCATTTTAACAAATTTAGAATTAGTTTTAAACATATATTTTGGAGATTCCGAAACTTAACACCTGAGATGATAGCCAAGTGAGGAAAGTTCCAACATTCAATAATTTTTAAAACAAATATTTCCTTTTAAAAACTCTTAAGAAACGCATATTTATTGCTTTTTAAAAGTGTTTTATTATTATCAGTAAATAAAAATATATATATTTTTAATTTTTGTACCTTTCAATCACTTTATGCTATGGTATATCAATATACTGGCAACTGGTGTACCAATCACGGAGTACCCATGGGGATAGACCCCTTAACCTCCTCATCTTAATTCATATATAATATTTACAATTATTAATAGGCTGCTTAATCTTAGTATAAGATAAAAAATAAAATTTCTAAAAATTTAAAAATACTAAAAAATAAATAAAAGTAAGTTAAAAAATTAAAATGTTAAAATTAAAAATTAAAAGAATTTAAATTACAAATTCGATACTATTAGAGACCAGTTATCAATGCCATAAAAATATTAAATAAGATTAAAATATGGGATTGCTGAACGTGTGGTATCTATATATATATATAGATAATTTATTAAGTATACTTTAGTGGGGTTTTTCTTAATTTTTATTTATTTATTATTTGTCTTTGTTGATTTTTGTACAATATATCTGGCTGTAATTGCAAACTTTTGATCAATAAGTAGATTTATATTAATATAATTTTTTTTTTCTAAAGACGCTGGAAAACATTTAGACAGTTGTCTTTGAGGCCATAAGCAAGGACTGCACCGCTGTTACTCATTTAGCACTACCTGGGGGCAAGTGTAACTTTAAAATATGCTACGGACGCGAGTAACACTACCCCCACGATCCAATTAGACAGGACATACGTTTTAAAATGGATTCAATAACACTACAAACATCCATGGCAACGCCGGGACTCGAATCGAAACCTATGGTACCGAGCGCCTAAACCCCTCGGGCCCTCAAGCACATTATGTTAATTATTATTACATATCAATATATAGGTAATTTAATAAGTGAACTTCTTAATTTAATTTATTTTTTATTTTATTTTATTTATTTATTTTGTCTTTCTTAACTTTTGTACAATATATCTGGTTGTAATTGCAAACTTTTGATCAATAAATAAATGTATATTAATATAATATATATATATAATTATTTTTCTGAGTGAATATGTTGGGAAAAAGGAACAACCGATGATACAGATGCAATTCTAGTACATAATGAACTATACTGTTGACGTATTCTTTTGGAGCTATTTAGCCCCTGGGGCTCCATCTCCGATACGACAGGGTAAATACAGTTGAGTAAATGAAAATTGTCCAGAATATATTTACAAATACAATAAAATTATCTTACAATCATAAACAAATAAAAAAGAAAGAAAATATTAAAAAAATTAAATTAGAAATTAAAGTAAAATTTTGCACAGACGTTTTAAACCATAATAGGGAACGTAAGAGTCCATCTCCTGGATGGCATTATTTTCATGATTAATAAACGTGTCAAAACTGGAACAGAAATGTGTTTAAGAAACTCTTTTTAAAGAAGGACTGTTGATAGCTTTATCTATAAAGCTATCAGAATTGCGCATGAACCATGTAGCAGAGGTCATTTGGCGGATAGTGATATTTTGTAAAGTTTCAAGCATTTTTAAATTAGATTTAGCTGCATAGGAAGAACCAGACTGGCCATGCGTACGTGAGAAGCATAGCAGTATAAAGAAGAATTTTGTTATCCCTGGACATGGTAGAATTTCTATTTATAAGTGGATAGAGTTTTCTGAAGGCAATACGAAGTTTAGTTTCGGTGTACAGAAACTGTTGTTTCCAAGTTAAAAATATTGTTTATTGAGTTTAATTAATCTATGAGATATGTTTATAAAATTATCGACTTTTTATATCTTTTGAAATATCTGTGAGTCAAGAAATAAAACAAGAAATTAAGCAAATCCAAAGAAATTTTTTTCTTTCTACTGCAGCTAGTAAACACTTAGACAGCTTGGTCTTAGATGCCTTAAGGCAAGCGCTGCACAGACGTTACTCACTTTGCATTACCCAGGGGGTGCATGTAACTTGAAGATAAGCCACGGACGCAGAGTTGCAATGCCCCTGCAACGCTCTACGATGCTATTAGACTGGGACCAACGGCTTAACGTGGATTCCGAACCACTACAAACATCCATTGCACCGCCGGGATTCAAATGAAACCTGGGGTACCGAACGCCAGAGCGCTAGCCACTCAGACACCCCCTCCCCAAAGAAAAGTTTTGAACACAATTTTAATTTTGTTTATTTCGCACTTTTGCTTATTAATCCATATTGTTAAAACCGACATAGAAATGATGCCGTTAGTCTACGTATACTCGTAGGACGGCCAAATAATTTAACATTAATATAAAAACAATTAATAAAAATACGAAAATGAATACTGAAACAAACAACTATTTTCCTTTACTTTTAATGAGTACTAATATATACAATTACAATCAAATTTAGGATTTTTACATTGGCACTTGAAACAGAATAAATAAAAAATGTTTATAGAGAAGCAATCATAATATTACGCATACCTCAAATAAAATATTCCCATGAGTGGGTAGGCAGTGATTTACTAGTAGCCTTAAAAGCTTTTAACAAAAAAAAGAATGCTCCCCGCAAATTCAAAGATGGACATAGATGTATGTTATAAATTATCCAAGTAGCCATTCTCGCAGCAAAAAATTGTGTACCAGGCTCACGCACTGTCGCAGATCGTTCGCTCTGCTTTCAACGGATCTTCCTTTTGCCCGCAAAAACTCCAAAAAAAAGGGTCCCACCAAAACCGACCGGTTCTTTTGGACCTGACCGTGTGACCGGGAGGGGTTATCTACCATTCCTGGATTCATACAAAAAATAAAGGAAATACCCCCCTTAGCCACACGCAACAGGATAATTACCAGTCACAACACATATTATAAATATTGATAAGAAATTGGAGAAGTAAATGAAGAGGAGGATTTTGTTATCCCGGCTCATGGTAGAATTTCTATTTATAAGTGGATAGAGTATTAATAGATAGAGTATAAGTAGATATATCGTATGCACGGATTACAATAATTAATCACATACTACACACTGTAATTACGAACTGTAGTACTTGTCACTGATCAATCACTGATGAGTGATCAATCGTTTTTTTTTTGAGTCCTTGTAGGCCACAAAAAGCCACCACGTTTCGAGAAGTGGCATTCAACCACTCCTCTGGACAACGACCACCTGCATCTCCATCTGTTGCAAACACGTCCTTTGAAATGTCTTATCTGGTTCTGGTCATTCTATTCTTATCTGGTCGTACAAAAATCTTATCTTGTTGTTCTTTCATAGTATTCATGAAAATCCCTTTCAACAATAGACCTCCAACAATAACACGAAGAACATAGTTCTACCCCTATAGCTAATACGTACCACAGGTTTGGTTCGTCGACCTACGGCAGGGGATGGGCAAACTACGGCCCTCCGGAAGGTTCTATCCGGCCCGCGGATAGAATTTTAATATGCAGGTCCGAGGCAAATTAAAAGAAATATATATTTACATATTATATATCCATCTTCTTTTCTACTCTGATTAAATATTATTTTTACTTCCTTTTTTTCAAAGGTTTGATGATCTTTTTACTTTCTCTATTTTTGTTCTGCAAAGCATAAACTTAACTGAAAGTTTTCGTGTCTATGCCGGCGATAGGTTCGATGAATCGTATGCCAGAAGGTCATTCTCTTTAACTTCAGGACATCCTACAGATGCCAATCCTTAGGGTGCTTGTTCAAATTTATGGTAGGCTCAAAATGTAGCAGCAGTATTCTAGCCACCATCTTCAGAACCACCCGCACCACCAAAAATTCAACATTGATAAATGCTGAACCTATTACATATCTACCATGCCCTATTCTAGGGATGAGCAAACCACGGCCCGCGGGCTAACTCCGACCCGCGGAAGAATTTTTAATTTACAGGTCCGGGGCAAATTAAAAGAAATATATAATTATATATCCATCTCCTTTTCTACTTTGATTAAATTTTTTTTTTTTTTTCTCAATTTTTTTTTCAAAGGACTGATGAACTTTTTATTTTCTCTATTTTTGTTCTACAAAACATAAATCGACGGAAATAACAAGCACACACAGCTTTCAGTCGGTAAAGTGTTAAAAGCGGAAGTTCTTAGTTAGTTATAGCTGTAGATTGGCACCAACACGTTAGAGTTTTCCAAATCATTATCGAAAGTAAGTTCCCAAATTTAATATCTCACGCCCAGAAAATCAGTGCTGTGTTTGCTTCCTCTTATATATGCGAACAAGTGTTTTCAACTATGAACCTTAGAGAATTATTTCAGAAGTAGACTGACAGATGAGCCTTTAGCCTCGTTCCTTACAATCAGTACATCTCACTTCGAACCTCAATATCGCAATTTCATTCATCTCATTAACATATTTAAATTGTAATACTTGTATATTGTATTTTAAATTTTAGAAAATTTAACTTGGCCCGCCAAACTTTTTTTTTTTCGCGACCAAAAAAGTTCGCCCATCTCTGCTATAGCTAGTACGTACCACAGGGTTGGTTTGTCGCTCTACGGTCATTTTGGTCATGAGGGCTAAACAGACCGGGAATTACAGTTTAACTTGGATTCGGAACAACTCACAAACATCCATGCCACTGCCCTGATACGAACCTGAAGCTTGTGCAACCAAAGGCCAGAGCTCTAACCACTTGGCCGTCAGGCCGCGCTACTTACTGCAGAGTTATTTATAATGGGTTTGTAAAGGAAACCAGGAATAAATTTAATTTCTATACAATTTTTTAACTTGCTTTTAATTAAAGACTTTTTTTTTTTAATCTGTTTACAATTAATACAACTCTAACTGACTTAAATTTACAATTTATTAAGTTGATTCATTGGTTAAAAATAGTTCATATAAGTTTACATTTAATTATTTGCAGCTGCAACAACTAATACGATTAGTAGTAGTACTATTAAGTAGACTATTAAATTTAATCCTAGTTAAATTCTGTTAAGTAGCCTATCAATGGAACACGTTTGATAGGCTACTTGAATCCAGTTTATATTCATTCATTTAAATATTTCATTAGTAAAGATCATTCATGATTTTCGTAGCACATAACAAGCACATATCTTCAGATAATACGAACAACGAAAAACGTAGGTCTACTCTATAACTACTACGTACCACAGAGTTATTCCTAATCGGTTTGTAAAGGGGGATCAGAAATAAATTTACATTTTTTAATTTGCTTTTGATTAAAAAACATTTTTTTAACTGTTTAAAATTGATACAACTTTAATTGACTAAATTTACAATTAATGAAAAGGAATCATTAATTAAAATCACACACATAAGTTACATATAGTTATTAGCAGCTGCAATAACTGATGGATGGAATACGATTGATAGGCTACTTGAATCCAGTTTATTATTCATTAATTAAAATTTTTCGTTAGTGAATGATAATGAATGAATTAATAATGATTCCATTCATGATTTTCTTTCATGTCTTCGGTACATAATACCACACAGATGCATCGGAATTTGTACTACCATTGTCCCTTCAATCATTATGTGCGAGAAATGAAAAAAATGTTTGGCAGTTTCGTTCTTATTGCTGCTTTTTAACACATTTGTTTATTTAAAGGAAAATTAATTGTTATAAAATAATTTAAATTTCATCAATGAGGAAAAAAACCTGTCATAATGAAACATTTTTTGAAATAAAATAATTATAGACTCTTATCAGAAGTATTTCAAGCGCTAACCACACTTTCATGTAATAGAAGTATCTTTTTTTTAAAAATGTAAATATGTTGTTGTTCTATGCAATTAGCAATACAGAGACAGTTAATATTTATTCTATAAACAAGAAATGCAACGCTGTTACTCAGCACTACCCAGGACTTGCGTTTAGCTTGAAGATAAGCTACGGATGTTGAGTAACAATACCTCTGCGACTCTCTATGATTCAATTAGACCGGGACCTACGGTTTAAAGTGGATTCCGAACCCCTACAAACGTCCATGGCACCGCCTGGATTCGAACCTGAAACTGTGGTACCGAGCGTCAGAGCGCTAGCCCTCAGCCATCAAACCCCAAAATTTAAATATAGAAATTAGCCTTGATTAACTTAAAAATAGGTAGTAAAGCATAATGTAAGGAATTAAAATAAAATATTTAGCAAACATTTGATTTGGAAGAATTACAATTTTCTTTTACCTTTTGGGATTCATAATTTTCTTCTTTCAGACATAAGACTTGAGAGATAATTTTCTTCAGAGGTACTCATTCAGAGTTAAGCCTCGAGAGATAACGTACTTCAATGCTAAATAATCGATCATTGAAGTACATTATCTCTCTTCCCCATATACAACATATGAGGAAAACTCTGTAAACCTCACTAGGCCGTTGGAGTGTGGTTGTGTGGTCCTATCATTCTTAATAAAAATAAAATCATTCCTGTCAAAGTAGGTCACCACAGAACTCTCACCAGTGTCTTCCTGCTTTCTAACTGCACAATTTCTTGATACATCTAATTTGACCCTTTTTACTGTTGATTTTGAAGACCTGAAAGCCTATTTTGTTGTTACATTTTAATCATGGATTTAAAATTTAATTTCATCTATCATAAATTAAATTCACAGGAATTAAATAAATGCATTGAGAAGTTTTTTTTTGTCAAAAAATTTGTGCATTTAAATCAGAGGTGACCAACCCAAATGATCTTGCTGGGCCACTTTGAAATGCATCCTAAAACGCGGGCGGCGCATAAAATTATCTATCCCCCTATTAGATGTAGACCCACTATAGATATTTTTTTAAATTGAAAAATTGAAACATAATAAGTTATTGTTATTGTGTTTACTATTATTCTTAGAGGTAAACATATATAATAATAAGGAAATATAAGAAAATACATTGCAAAGAAAACATTAAGTGATGTTTCTTTAAAGGTAATATGGAACAGGTATAATGGATATTGAAACATATCCATTATACCTGTTCAAAGATGTTTGCATCGTGAGTTTACAGGATATAATTTAAATAATCTGCGAACTCATAACTGTAAACTCATCAATAAAACAGACAATTGCATTTGTCCTATATTCACAAGAATATTATTTTAAAACCAAAGTTATTTTTTTCTCCTAATTTTCGACCGTTAATTATTGAATATACGATGCACACGTAATGTATTTTTTAAGGCATTGGTTTTCACTACTTCGGCCATTACAAAATAAATATATTTTTTTAAATATATAAAATATTCAAGGTAGGCTGGGGTTGGCCAGGCTGAGTTAAAGGGAAGTTTCTCAACTTTGAAAGTTTTACTACATCAAATCTTTGAATAAATAAACTATGTTGAAATTTTCTGAGCCTTGCAAGAATATAAGAGCAGCTATCCATAAATAAATTTTCTGCACTCATGCAACACTATTCAGATGAATAGAGCAAGATGTGAGGTAACAATGAAAATGAATTTATTCCATCATATTGTTTTTAAACAATTATGTGAATATTAAAAAAAATCTTAGGTGAGACAACCGATTCAAAATGAATAGATTGTTTGAAACAATTATTTGAATATTTAAAAATCTTAGGTGAGGCAAACCGATTGAAAATGAATTTATTCAGTATATTGTTTTGAAACAATCATGTGAATATTAAAAAAAAATCTTAGGTGAATATTAAAAAATGTTTCGAAGGAAAAACCAATTTATTCAGCATATTGTTGAGAAACAATTATTTGAATATTAAAAAAATCTTAGGTGAGGCAACCGAATGAAAATTAATTTATTCAGCATATTGTTGAGAAACAATTATTTGAATATTAAAAAAATCTTTGGTGAGGCAACCAATTTAAAAGAATTTATTCAGCATATTGTTGGGAAACAATTATTAAGAAAAATTTTAGGTGATAAAATGCATTGTTGCCCTACTTATGGGTCAATGGTAACATGAGGAGCTAGAGTGCAGATTTGAATCCGTTTTCAGTCATGAGAAGATTCGACTGTGATTGCGATAATGTATATAATGTCTCACATTGATAATTACCTTGCCCTGTTGAGGGGATGTTAAAATTTTTTATCTCATACGACAACGACACGAATGGGGGGGACCTAACCCCACCCAGAAAGTAATATTATCACGCCATCAACGATTAGAGCGAAAGGGGGAATTCGTGGCATTTATAAGGGAAAAGGCCTCATAAGTACAAAAGTAAAAATAAAATGATAAAGAGTCATTTAATACTTGAACTTTCGTTTTCATGATATCAAGTTTGATTGGGGTATTTCCTGTTTATTTCCCATAACAAAGACTCACCTATGTTCAGAAAAAAATTATAATTTTAAACAAAATTTGACAATTTAAATATAATAAATAATATTCTGCTTAATTATTTTAATCTTTTATCTGTTTTCGTTTTTTTTTATTTTAACTCTTCTCTCATGTGTATCGAATAGAATAGCCCCACTGTAGCCTATGCTTGTCATGAAAAGCGACTAAAATGGTCACCCAGTGCTCGGGAGTATAACCGAGTGGGGTAAAGTCAGAATTCTACTCTTTTTTTGCCCTTGCTCTACATTGGAATCCCGTACAAGACAACACCCTTATATGGAGTCCCATCACTTGATCGTGGCGCATCTGTTGTCTTTTATAATAACAAATAGTTTACATAAGAAACACATAAATGTTTAAAAAGAAATGCAAAGATTTCATACGCAATCAGATCCCCAATTGGACAGCTACAGATATACGCATTAAAAAATAAAAGTTGATTTGTTAAAGGGAAAAAAAACATGTACATGTATTCAAAAAGACAATTTTAAAATAAATTCGTTTTCAAACTTATTAATATTTAATATTTCATCACAGAAAACGATATAATATCATTATATCTGCAAGAAAATTAAAATAGTATTTAAAATTAATTTAATTTAAATATTTCAAAAGAGTTTCTCCCTTGGTTGTTTAAAATGACTTATTTAACGTCGCAGGATCAAAATTTGTATCTCATAATTAAAAAAAAGTACCCGCTCAAAAGGCTGCGTATCTGATGTACACAGCCCAGTCATATTAATGTGACCACCACCTTTGCTTTCAGTCGTCAACGTGAAATAACCAACCACAAAAAGGCAGGGCGGCAGCACATTTGCAGCGGAGTGTATATAAGCGTTCCACTTAATGTTCCACCCCATTCCACACCCACTTAAAGGCAGAATATACAAGAGCATTCTTGCGACAGGTGGTCACGTTAATGTGACTGGGCTATATATATATATATATCAGACGCAACTTCATTCCTATAATTTAACGTCTGTAAGTGAAAGATTATTTTTCCTCCTCCATATTATAGGAATACGCCGTTGGATGCACTTTTCAAGTTAATCCAGTCATCCAGGGAGACGTAATAACGCGCTTTTGCGTGAAAAAAGATATTATTATTACTGTTGTAATTAATTTCTTTCGATTTTTACATATTTAATGAACTACTTGTTTTCCCACTCGCATATTTCCTGTATAGATGCTCATTTCTGCAACATAATGATATTGCTGTGATATGATTAATTGAATTTTTACATTATTTAAAAAAATCGTATTGAAGTATTTTTTAAAATATCGTAACAAAATATTAAATAATAAATGCTAAATTAAAATTATTTATATTCCATTCAATAGTCGAATATTTATTTATTATATGAAGCACTATAAAACATAATATATATGACAGATATGACATTATCACAGACCAGATTATATATTATGTTTTATTGTGCTCTCTCTCTATATATATATATATACATATACGTATAGAAGGAGATAGGGAGAGAGAGAGAGGGTAGATAGATAGATTTTGACTGTAGTGAAAAAATTCCATTGTTTCTACATTATAACATAAATTTCGTCAAAAAATTACAAAAAATAAATAACACATAACTAGAGAATTTTGTTTTTTAAATCAGCTGAAACTGAAAAAAAAAAACCCTTAATATTAATTTAATGACTCGCATTTCCCTTAAAATAACACAATACAACCAGTTTTTGTCTAGAATTAAAAAAATAATTTTTGCACGAGTCAACTCGGTATTCCGAAAAGATTAAATGTGAGATAGGAGTATACTCGGAATAATTCGTTAATAGAAATTCAGTTCACTCTTCGAACCTTGTTTTAATTCGTGTTAAATTATTTTTATTTATAAAGTCTCATACTGTGATAGATTTGTCTGTTTGTTGAATTTTAATTTTTTCAATATTTTTCAATTCCTTCTATTAGCTCGCACTCTCCCTATATATATCTTGTTCAAATTTTTAATCGTTCATAAAACACTTTTTTATTCATCCACTCAAGTGCAGATAAATTTTTTTTTTTCAACTTGTAGTGGATGACAGTGTTAATACAGTTTTTTCAAATATTCATTCAGTAATTAAATTTAATTGATTAATTTCATTTTTTTTTAGATTTAAGTTGTATATATCTACCAATAGGGGGCGCCAGATAAACTTAAAAAATGAATGAAAATTATTTGTAAAGGACTTTCTGCAGTAGAGTGAAAAAAAAAAAAAGTAGGAATCGACTTAAAAATTTTTTTCATATTACTTTTTTAGGATCTGATCCATATATTATTTGAACAAAATGTCATTAGTGAATAGATGTGAAGTTTCTAGAAGTCTCGATACAGAAAGGGTGATTAGGGAAAGGTCGTTTTGAAAGAAGCAAAAAGAAAGGTCTACTCTAGAAGTGATGAAGAAAAGTGAAAAAAACAACAACCATGCACCTATTCAAAAAATTATAACTCCCCCGAACAAAGAGAATTAACGTTTTGTAGTAAGATTCAGTAGTTCGTAGGGCAGTTGATTGCTAACCTCCTCACTGGTTCGTTCGACGAAAATTTATTCATAGAGATCTTGACGTCGAATCTATTCCAAATTATCTAATCAAAATTTCAAAGTAATTTTCTTGAAAAATGTCCTCAGATTAGCAATGAGTTTATTCAGCAGCTACCAATTTATCACCCTGGTGTGAAATGCCCAGTGCCATCTATGGCGTCTCCTATGAGTGTTTCCCTGAAATAAAGAGACAGCCATGTTCGTTCTGAGAACTCAGGTAACGAGGTGATTTAAGCGCTCACTGAAACAAATTATCTCACTGTGTAACAGAGAGCTCATTTAGGCTTAAACGTTTATGTTTAAAACTCACTTTAATAAGACGAACTGAGCAGTGGAAAGTATCTCTGACCGCTCGAACTAACTCCATTTGCAATTCATCTACAGAGTTCATCTTAATTTTTCTGCCGACTAGTGACCACAGTTAGGTTTTATTTTCTCTTTTTTTTTTTAATACGCTTTTATTAGTTTTACCTGTATGTTTGTTTGTTTGTAACTGACTCTTTTTGGGCTCGATTTGCCCCTACTTTAAGAGATCAGATTTAATTTAAACGTTGCAGACTTATCAAGGACCGACGACAATAAATTATTTATTATCTCATCAGGATTAGGGATCGCCAGGATGAGTGATTTTTATTTTAACCGTGAAGAGCAATTTAACCCATGTAGAATGAAAGTGATTCAGTAAAGACATCTAAACCTGCGTGGACAGTGGCACAAAAGATAACGCGTCTGACTACGGATCAGGAGATTCCCTGTTCAAATCCTGGCTGGCTCGACCTATTCGCTTTTAGCCTTTGTCTTACTCCATTTAAATTATTGTAAGAACTATAGTTTCAGTCCTCTGTACCGGAACCTCATTTAAATATTATAGTTTGAAAACGCTAAAAAAACACGCTTAGAGTTAATCAAATTAAAAAATAGCCTATAGTTTA